>CAUVYS010000079.1:20000-30000 GCA_963556215.1 Bombus vestalis
GAACGCGAATGGGATTGGTCTTTGGGTTGGGCTAATTTTTTTTCGAGCGAGCGGAGCGAGCGAGCAACGCGTAAAAGCGTAGAGACTTTGAAAAATTTCGCGTTCGAAGGCTTTCTCGGAGTTATTTCGTTAAAAAGCACTACGACGTACACGCATTATAACGTAAATCGTCACAGTTCGACGTACCACGGTCGAACGTGACGATTTTTTTTATTTTTTTTAAGTTATAGTAACCGCCGGACCGATGCGACTGGAACGTTGGAACTTAGAAAAATTTCGGAGCGGTACGAAAGGAGCGGACGTTCCTTTCGTATTATTTCCTGAAAAAGCGTTATAACGCATTGATATTTTAACGTAAATCGTTACTGTTCGACGTATAACGGTCGAACGTGACGATTTTTTTATTTTTTTTTTAGTTATAGTAACCGCCGGACCGATGCGACTGGAACGTTGGAACTTAGAAAAATTTCGCACCGCTACGAAAGGAGCGGACGTTCCTTTCGAATTATTTCCTGAAAAAGCGTTATAACGCATTGATATTTTAACGTAAATCGTTACTGTTCGACGTATAACGGTCGAACGTGACGATTTTTTTATTTTTTTTTAAGTTATAGTAACCGCCGGACCGATGCGACTGGGACGTTGGAACTTAGAAAAATTTCGCACCGCTACGAAAGGAGCGGACGTTCCTTTCGTATTATTTCCTGAAAAAGCGTTATAACGCATTGATATTTTAACGTAAATCGTTACTGTTCGACGTATAACGGTCGAACGTGACGATTTTTTTATTTTTTTTTAAGTTATAGTAACCGCCGGACCGATGCGACTGGGACGTTGGAACTTAGAAAAATTTCGCACCGCTACGAAAGGAGCGGACGTTCCTTTCGTATTATTTCCTGAAAAAGCGTTATAACGCATTGATATTTTAACGTAAATCGTTACTGTTCGACGTATAACGGTCGAACGTGACGATTTTTTTATTTTTTTTTAAGTTATAGTAACCGCCGGACCGATGCGACCGGGAGGTTGGAACTTAGAAAAATTTCGAAGCGGTACGGTGGGACTTAGAAAAAATCCGGGTCGAAAAGTTTTTTCGAGTTATTTCGTTAAAAAGCGCTACGAGGTATGCATATTTATGCATAAAACGCAATAATAGGACGTAATACGTCGGGATTAAACGTTTATTTCGTTCCCGAAAAGTTGCGAAAAAATCGTGAAGCGACACGACCGGGACGTTGGAACTTAGAAAAATTTCGGAGCGGTACGGTGGGACTTAGAAAAAATCCGGGTCGAAAAGTTTTTTCGAGTTATTTCGTTAAAAAGCGCTACGAGGTATGCATATTTATGCATAAAACGCAATAATAGGACGTAATACGTCGGGATTAAACGTTTATTTCGTTCCCGAAAAGTTGCGAAAAAATCGTGAAGCGACACGACCGGGACGTTGGAACTTAGAAAAATTTCGGAGCGGTACGGTGGGACTTAGAAAAATTCCGGGTCGAAAAGTTTTTTCGAGTTATTTCGTTAAAAAGCGCTACGAGGTATGCATATTTTTGCATAAATCGCAATAATAAGACGTAATACGTCGGGATTAAACGTTTATTTTGTCCCTGGAAAGTTATAAAAAAATGGACCGATACGACCGGGACGTTGGAACTTAGAAAAATTTCGGAGCGGTACGGTGGGACTTAGAAAAAATCCGGGTCGAAAAGTTTTTTCGAGTTATTTCGTTAAAAAGCGCTACGAGGTATGCATATTTATGCATAAAACGCAATAATAGGACGTAATACGTCGGGATTAAACGTTTATTTCGTTCCCGAAAAGTTGCGAAAAAATCGTGAAGCGACACGACCGGGACGTTGGAACTTAGAAAAATTTCGGAGCGGTACGGTGGGACTTAGAAAAAATCCGGGTCGAAAAGTTTTTTCGAGTTATTTCGTTAAAAAGCGCTACGAGGTATGCATATTTATGCATAAAACGCAATAATAGGACGTAATACGTCGGGATTAAACGTTTATTTCGTTCCCGAAAAGTTGCGAAAAAATCGTGAAGCGACACGACCGGGACGTTGGAACTTAGAAAAATTTCGGAGCGGTACGGTGGGACTTAGAAAAATTCCGGGTCGAAAAGTTTTTTCGAGTTATTTCGTTAAAAAGCGCTACGAGGTATGCATATTTTTGCATAAATCGCAATAATAAGACGTAATACGTCGGGATTAAACGTTTATTTTGTCCCTGGAAAGTTATAAAAAAATGGACCGATACGACCGGGACGTTGGAACTTAGAAAAATTTCGGAGCGGTACGGTGGGACTTAGAAAAAATCCGGGTCGAAAAGTTTTTTCGAGTTATTTCGTTAAAAAGCGCTACGAGGTATGCATATTTATGCATAAAACGCAATAATAGGACGTAATACGTCGGGATTAAACGTTTATTTCGTTCCCGAAAAGTTGCGAAAAAATCGTGAAGCGACACGACCGGGACGTTGGAACTTAGAAAAATTTCGGAGCGGTACGGTGGGACTTAGAAAAATTCCGGGTCGAAAAGTTTTTTCGAGTTATTTCGTTAAAAAGCGCTACGAGGTATGCATATTTTTGCATAAATCGCAATAATAAGACGTAATACGTCGGGATTAAACGTTTATTTTGTCCCTGGAAAGTTATAAAAAAATGGACCGATACGACCGGGACGTTGGAACTTAGAAAAATTTCGGAGCGGTACGGTGGGACTTAGAAAAAATCCGGGTCGAAAAGTTTTTTCGAGTTATTTCGTTAAAAAGCGCTACGAGGTATGCATATTTATGCATAAAACGCAATAATAGGACGTAATACGTCGGGATTAAACGTTTATTTCGTTCACGAAAAGTTGCGAAAAAATCGTGAAGCGACACGACCGGGACGTTGGAACTTAGAAAAATTTCGGAGCGGTACGGTGGGACTTAGAAAAATTCCGGGTCGAAAAGTTTTTTCGATTTATTTCGTTAAAAAGCGTTACGAGGTGTGGATATTTTTGCATAAATCGCAATAATAAGACGTAATACGTCGGGATTAAACGTTTATTTTGTCCCTGGAAAGTTATAAAAAAATGGACCGATACGACCGGGACGTTGGAACTTAGAAAAATTTCGGAGCGGTACGATGGGACTTAGAAAAATTTCGACCGGTGCGAGCGACCGAAAAGATTTTTTCGAATTATTTCGTTAAAAAGCGTTATAAGGTATGAATATTTTTACAGAAATAGTTATATCTCTATTAAATACAACTGGATTAAACGTTTTTTTTGAATTTTTTAAAAAATTAGTGTTCGGCGAACTGACACGACTGGGATATTTGTATAATTTTTTCGTTAATTAATGTTGTAAGGTATATATTTTTTTGCATATTTCTCTTTCTTTTAATGTATTCTAATTGATTAATAACGTGTGTTTTGTCTGTATTGTTTAAAAATGGTCGTTTACTGATGAAATTTTTATATTAAAAAAAAAATTTAATTTTTTGCTAAAAATGTATTTAAAATATGTTTTTAACGCGTCTGGTAAAATATTTCGACGATTGGATGTTTTATATGGTACTTTTATTCTTGTAGCCTGTCGAGCGTTCCAGCGACTAAGTTCCAGCGTCCCTTCCGAACGGTACGTTGCTACGGAGGTTTTGCATCATAAGCGCGCGGCCGCTAGCCCGGCCGGCGCCGGCGTTCCGGCTGGCGCTTTCGTATCTATAAGAGAGACGTCGAGCCGGACGGTTCGGACGGAGCAGCGTTGAGCGCGTGGCTATTCTACGGCCTCGGTTGAGAATTCAGTCACCGCTCCTCGAGTCTTAGTGAATTTTTACTATTTCTCGACTGTTCCTCCGTTCTTCGTACTGGTTTTTTCTCTACACTGCTGCGCCGCGGGTCGCTGTCCTGGACGTAATGACCAGATATCGTGGCAAGGTTCCCCTTAGTCGGGAAGCTGGTGACCTGTGTGCACGTTCTAACTTTAAAGTTAGTGCGTGTGTGCTTGTACTAACAGAGTATCGATTTTTGCGGGGTCATCTGCGGATAGTATTCTAAGGATTAAGCTATCGCAGCAGATTTAACCCTTGGCTGTAGAGTGCGCTACCCTTTATAAGAGTAGCGCGTCTCTACAAGGGTGTTAACGATTTTTGAGATTGTATAATAAGAGAAGAATATTCTTACGGTATGTGCATTCGTGCCTTACCGTTAAGATGTTCTAAGCGAGCAGAAATACAAATTACTACAGGAATAATCTTGTGAAGTACGATTTTATCGATGATGATGGTGGTGATGGTGATGATGATGATGATGATGAGGAGGAGGAGAAAGAAAGAGTGGCGTTTGATGTTACGGTATATGGGTGTCAAACGACCACTAGATATATATATATACATATTATAAATGAAAAGTCTCGTCGTACGGTGTTTTACGTCGCACCTACGACACGGAGAACTTTTAAAAAGTAAAAATCTTATATGAATAAAGATCCCTGGTTGATCCTGCCAGTAGTCATATGCTTGTCTCAAAGATTAAGCCATGCATGTCTCAGTACATGCCGCATTAAGGTGAAACCGCGAATGGCTCATTAAATCAGTTATGGTTTCTTAGATCATACCTACATTTACTTGGATAACTGTGGTAATTCTAGAGCTAATACATGCAAACAGATTCCGACCAGAGATGGTAGGAATGCTTTTATTAGATCAAAACCAATCGGTGGCGGATGGCTCGTCTGTCCGTCCATCGTTTGTTTTGGTGACTCTGAATAACTTTGTGCTGATCGCATGGTCATCTAGCACCGGCGACGCATCTTTCAAATGTCTGCCTTATCAACTGTCGATGGTAGGTTCTGCGCCTACCATGGTTGTAACGGGTAACGGGGAATCAGGGTTCGATTCCGGAGAGGGAGCCTGAGAAACAGCTACCACATCCAAGGAAGGCAGCAGGCGCGCAAATTACCCACTCCCGGCACGGGGAGGTAGTGACGAAAAATAACGATACGGGACTCATCCGAGGCCCCGTAATCGGAATGAGTACACTTTAAATCCTTTAACGAGGACCAATTGGAGGGCAAGTCTGGTGCCAGCAGCCGCGGTAATTCCAGCTCCAATAGCGTATATTAAAGTTGTTGCGGTTAAAAAGCTCGTAGTTGAATCTGTGTGTCACAGTGTCGGTTCACCGCTCGCGGTGTTTAACTGGCATTATGTGGTACGTCCTATCGGTGGGCTTAGCTCCTCGCGGGCGGTCCAACTAATATCCCATCGCGGTGCTCTTCACTGAGTGTCGAGGTGGGCCGATACGTTTACTTTGAACAAATTAGAGTGCTTAAAGCAGGCTACCTTCGCCTGAATACTGTGTGCATGGAATAATGGAATAGGACCTCGGTTCTATTTTGTTGGTTTTCGGAGCCCCGAGGTAATGATTAATAGGGACAGATGGGGGCATTCGTATTGCGACGTTAGAGGTGAAATTCTTGGATCGTCGCAAGACGGACAGAAGCGAAAGCATTTGCCAAAAATGTTTTCATTAATCAAGAACGAAAGTTAGAGGTTCGAAGGCGATCAGATACCGCCCTAGTTCTAACCATAAACGATGCCAGCCAGCGATCCGCCGAAGTTCCTCCGATGACTCGGCGGGCAGCTTCCGGGAAACCAAAGCTTTTGGGTTCCGGGGGAAGTATGGTTGCAAAGCTGAAACTTAAAGGAATTGACGGAAGGGCACCACCAGGAGTGGAGCCTGCGGCTTAATTTGACTCAACACGGGAAACCTCACCAGGCCCGGACACCGGAAGGATTGACAGATTGATAGCTCTTTCTTGATTCGGTGGGTGGTGGTGCATGGCCGTTCTTAGTTGGTGGAGCGATTTGTCTGGTTAATTCCGATAACGAACGAGACTCTAGCCTGCTAAATAGACGTAACTTATGGTATCTCGAAGGCCCCCGGCTTCGGTCGGTGGGTTTTTACTACCAACGTACAAACAAATCTTCTTAGAGGAACAGGCGGCTTCTAGCCGCACGAGATTGAGCAATAACAGGTCTGTGATGCCCTTAGATGTTCTGGGCCGCACGCGCGCTACACTGAAGGAATCAGCGTGTTTTCCCTGGCCGAAAGGCCCGGGTAACCCGCTGAACCTCCTTCGTGCTAGGGATTGGGGCTTGCAATTATTCCCCATGAACGAGGAATTCCCAGTAAGCGCGAGTCATAAGCTCGCGTTGATTACGTCCCTGCCCTTTGTACACACCGCCCGTCGCTACTACCGATTGAATGATTTAGTGAGGTCTTCGGACTGGTGCGCGGCCAATGTGATAAGCATTGCCGATGTTACCGGGAAGATGACCAAACTTGATCATTTAGAGGAAGTAAAAGTCGTAACAAGGTTTCCGTAGGTGAACCTGCGGAAGGATCATTAACGAATCACACAAACAAAAAGAATTTGACTTGAACACATATATAAATAATAATAATATCGTCGGTAAGGAGCCGTACTCCTCCTATACCGACGAATCAAAGTATATACGACGTATTAACAAGCTATATACTTTAACAAACGAACTTTGCGACACGGAGTATTCTGGCTTGCCTCCGTTGTCAACAATAATTACAATAAGGAGGAGACAGACCCTCCAGCTACGAAACTATACGAAGAGAAGGTGGCACACTCTCTCGATCATCGGGATGAAGAGATTCACATATAAATATATATATATACACTAATGAAAATTCGAGGCGCTTGCGTGAGGTCGTACACAGAAAGACCCGCCGTCTTCGAATAATGAATGAATGAATGAATGAATAATAATAATATTATAAGAATAAGGGAACCAAGCTAAGCAAAGAATGAAACTAAAAATTACAGTGGAAACCACGTGTGAAGAGAGAAATGCAATCGAGGCGCCTGCGTGTGGTCGTACACAGAAAGACCCGCCGTCACGATCTCGTATTTCGACTTTGCATCGTGGAAACCCTACCAAACGAATAATAACGAAAAAAAATCTCTAAAGTGCCTCGTGTCGGAGAGACCGTGTTCTCACCTACCCTCTTCTATATTTCGTGGTCTGTGTTGCGTTAGCTCTCCTCCTAGCAACGGGACATATCGAAGACTCCTCTTTGGGATCGAACGAAGCGTCTATAAAGAGTCGACGGGAGCGAAAGAACGAGTAGCGAGCCGCGCAGAGAGAAAGGATACCGAACGTACATCTTCGAAGGTTCTCTTCGAAGATCCATGGATACCTGATCTGCGTCGACCGCTCTCTCGTCTCTTTCCAAACTCTCGTCGTTCCTCTAAACGTGCTTCCTACCCATAGGGCGTGTGCTCTTCGTGTGTCGTACGATGTTCGAAGTAACCAAACCACGTGTAACTTGCTCGTGGATATCATCGGGTAACCTAGAACGAAAACGCATTGCGTGGACGTGTTGGCCCGCTACGATACGCGCGATGGTCGACGACGATTCGTAACTAGTCTGGCCGAAGTTGGTTCAGAGGGGACCGCCGGCTGTCTATCCTCGATGTCGTGAGTCGGACACCCGTACCGTCGTTAGAGTTTCTTCAAACTCTGCTTCTGGATATTGGGAAGAAGACCGCTCGAGGACGACGGCCGTGCTGCGTCCCATCGAATTTTTTTTTTACACACTACCTGAACCGACCGAAGTTTCGTCTAGTTCGTCGTGGTCGTCGTCTAAATCATCGTCCCGTTCAGAGGGGACCGGTTGTCTATCCTCGTTGTCGTGAGTCGGACACCCGTACCGTCGTTAGAGTTTTTCAAACTCTGCTTCTGGATATTGGGAAGAAAGACCGCGCGAGGTGGATGACTGCGAGTCCCATCGAATTTTTTTTTTTATTTAAACTCGCACACACCACCTGAACGGAGATGTGTTCTCTTTCGTCGATTTTTCGGGCTTTAGTCGTCGTGTGGTCGCCATCCGTTCGGAGGGGACCGCCGGCTGTCTATCCTCGATGTCGTGTGTCGGACAACCCGTGCCGTCGCTATAGTTTTTCAAACTTTGCTTCTGGACATTGGGAAGAAAGACCGCTCGAGGTAGACTGCCGCGCGCGTGTCCCATCGAATCTTTATCACCCGAACGATTGAGACGCGCACCACACCCGCTTTTGCTTCGAATAATTGGACGAGAGAAAAAGGAATACATTATACGTCGTCGTATATCATGGGCTAGCCACCGTGCGTATTTCTTCGCGAGATCGTGTGCTGTACAGAGGATTCAGAATCGGGTGTATATCCCCGTCGTTTCCTGACGAACGGAGCTTCGATCTCGATGGTTGTTATATATATCATAATGCACTTTACGCCCGATCGGCGGACGCGTGTATCTTCGCGCGTTCGTCGGACTTCGCTTTCGAACATATTTTCGTGTCGTCAATCATATGGCGACTTCTGCGCATCCGATTCCCGTTGGTCGGACGTGTCGGATATCGGCTTCTTTCGAACCGAGAATATACGAGTACAAAAGAGAGTACATGAGTATAAAAACAAATACATAAACGATTACCCTGAACGGTGGATCACTTGGCTCGTGGGTCGATGAAGAACGCAGCTAATTGCGCGTCAACGTGTGAACTGCAGGACACATGAACATCGACATTTCGAACGCACATTGCGGTCCACGGATACAATTCCTGGACCACGCCTGGCTGAGGGTTGCTCACGTAAACCTAAGACTGCTTGCGTTGCGTATCGTTGCCTCTCTATCTGTCTCTCTCTGTCCCTTCTTGCCTCGTCAACAGCCCGCCGTCGTTCGTACATAGAACGTTTCCGAGTCGGAGGACGAGCGCCAAGAAAAGGATACGAATAAGAGCGGAAGAGGGCTCGTACGCGACGTACGAGCGATTGTTGGACGCTCGTCGGCGTTCGTCGCGGTCGTGCCGAGATCGTGTGCAAATCGTACGCATGCTCGATATTACTCTATCGTGTTCACGGGAGACTATAAAACTACACCTCTGTCTCTCTCTGTCCCTTCTTGCCTTAACAACCCGCCGTCGTTCGTGCATAGAGAACGTTTCAGAGTCGGACGAAGAGCAAGAAGAAGGATACGAATAAGAGCGGAGAGAACCGTCACGGACCTGCGTGAGTGCTCGCGGCGTCGCCGTACATGCACCGCTTCGTGTCGGTTATCGAATATATATATCCTCGTGGCCGATTTTTGTGTATCAGCCGCTGCTACGTTTGTTGGTCTTCGATGCACGAAGTCCGCGCCCCCGACGTCGTCTTAAATGAATATTATTTTGGCGAGACTAAGAGAAAGCAAAAATAATGGGAACTCTGTCGAGAGAGGAGAGAAGAGAGAACCAAGATTTATTAAGACCTAAACTTGGTGGCGTACGAAACTTTGCCGTACAACAACCGTCTTCATCTCAAGATGTTTTACTCGTACAGCCCCAGGGATCGAATGCCCACTCCGTCTATTCGTGCAGAGTGGAATCTCTGCACGCGAGGCGATTGACGATAACAACGAGGACCGTCACATCGGACGGGTCGTCGTTGCGTTTTTCATCCTCTGTGCTTTATGTGCCCGAAAGAAAAAAGCCGTAGATCCGGGAACGCACACGAGATTTCTTCGAACGCTGATGACTTAGGGACATGATCCCCAGCGTTGCGCGGAGATCGGAGAGTACGCGTACTTGTATCGGGACGAAAATTCCCCGTCGTCGCGTATCTCTCTGCCCGCGCGCCTGGCCCAAAGCCACGTTCGTCGGAAATCGATACAATACAAAGCGTGTGCGTGTCTAGCGTGTGTCTATGATCGGCTATACGGATGACATACAAGCTCATGGTGTTGCGCAGCGTTTCTGTACCCGATGGAAGATGTGCATGAGAGTCCGTTACGAAGTTGTTGGATGGTCGTCGTCGTCGTCGTCGTCGTGCCAGAGAGACAATCGCTAATATCGCACGAAGAGATCGTGGAAGAGGAAGAGAACGATCCCCTTTGGCGAGGCTCGAGAAAGAAAACTCGATTAGAGAGAAGACGAGGTATACACGCGCGTACGTTGTCGTA
>CAUVYS010000079.1:37500-47500 GCA_963556215.1 Bombus vestalis
AGAAAAAATCCGGGTCGAAAAGTTTTTTCGAGTTATTTCGTTAAAAAGCGCTACGAAGGTATGCATATTTATGCATAAAACGCAATAATAGGACGTAATACGTCGGATTAAACGTTTATTTCGTTCCCGAAAAGTTGCGAAAACAATCGTGAAGCGACACGACCGGGACGGTTGGAACTTAGAAAAATTTCGGAGCGGTACGGTGGGACTTAGAAAAAATCCGGGTCGAAAAGTTTTTCTAGTATTTTTCGAGTAATGATAAAGCGATACGAGGTATGATATTTATGCAATAAAACGCAATAATAGGACGTAATACGTCGGGATTAACGTTTATTTCGTTCCCCGAAAAGTTGCGAAAAAATCGTGAAGCGACACGACCGGGACGTTGGAACTTAGAAAAATTTCGGAGCGGTACGGTGGGACTTAGAAAAAATTCCGGGTCGAAAAGTTTTTTCGAGTTATTTCGTTAAAAAGCGCTACGAGGTATGCATATTTTTGCATAAATCGCAATAATAAGACGTAATACGTCGGGATTAAACGTTTATTTTGTCCCTGGAAAGTTATAAAAAAATGGACCGATACGACCGGGGACGTTGGAACTTAGAAAAATTTCGGAGCGGTACGGTGGGACTTAGAAAAAATCCGGGTCGAAAAGTTTTTTCGATTTATTTCGTTAAAAAGCGCTACGAGGTATGCATATTTATGCATAAAACGCAATTAATAGGACGTAATACGTCGGGATTAAACGTTTATTTCGTTCACGAAAGTTGCGAGAAAAATCGTGAAGCGACACGACCGGGACGTTGGAACTTAGAAAAATTTCGGAGCGGTACGGTGGGACTTAGAAAAATTCGGGTCGAAAAGTTTTTTCGATTTATTTCGTTAAAAAGCGTTACGAGGTGTGGATATTTTTGCATAAATCGCAATAATAAGACGTAATACGTCGGGATTAAACGTTTATTTTGTCCCTGGAAAGTTATAAAAAAATGGACCGATACGACCGGGACGTTGGAACTTAGAAAAATTTCGGGAGCGGTACGATGGGACTTAGAAAAATTTCGACCGGTGCGAGCGACCGAAAAGATTTTTTCGAATTATTTCGTTAAAAAGCGTTATAAGGTATGAATATTTTTAACAGAAATAGTTATATCTCTACTTAAATACAACTGGATTAAACGTTTTTTTTGAATTTTTTAAAAACTTAGTGTTCGGCGAACTGACACGACTGGGATATTTGTATAATTTTTTCGTTAATTATGGTTGTAAGGTATATATTTTTTTTGCATATTTCTCTTTCTTTTATGTATTCTAATTGATTAATAACGTGTGTTTTGTCTGTATTGTTTAAAAATGGTCGTATTACTGATGAAATTTTTATATTAAAAAAAAATTTAATTTTTTGCTAAAAATGTATTTAAAATATGTTTTTAACGGCGTCTCGGTAAAATATTTCGACGATTGGATGTTTTATATGGTACTTTTAATTCTTGTAGCCTGTCGAGCGTTCCAGCGACTAAGTTCCAGCGTCCCTTCGAACGGTACGTTGCTACGGAGGTTTTGCATCATAAGCCGCGCGGGCCGCTAGCCCGGCCGGCGCCGGCGTCGTTCGGCTGGCGCTTTCGTATCTATAAGAGAGAGCGTCGAGCCGGACGGTTCGGACGGAGCAGCGTTGAGCGCGTGGCTATTCTACGGCCTCGGTTGAGAATTCAGTCACCGCTCCTCGAGTCTTAGTGAATTTTTACTATTTCTCGACTGTTCCTCGTTCTTCGTACTGGTTTTTTTCTCTACACTTGCTGCGCCGCGGAGTCGCTGTCCTGGACGTAATGGACCAGGATACGTGGCAAGGTTACCCCTTAGTCGGGAAGCTGGTGACCTGTGTGCACGTTCTACTTTAAGTTAGTGGCGTGTGTGCTTGTACTAACAGAGTATCGATTTTTGCGGGGTCATCTGCGGATAGTATTCTAAGGATTAAGCTATCGCAGCAGGATTTAACCTTGGCTTGTAGAGTGCGCTACCCTTTATAAGAGTAGCGCGTCTCTACAAGGGTGTTAACGATTTTTGAGATTGTATAATAAGAGAAGAATATTCTTACGGTATGTGCATTCGTGCCTTACCGTTAAGATGTTCTAAGCGAGCAGAAATACAAATTACTACAGGAATAATCTTGTGAAGTACGATTTTATCGATGATGATGGTGGTGATGGTGATGATGATGATGATGATGAGGAGGAGGAGAAAGAAAGAGTGGCGTTTGATGTTACGGTATATGGGTGTCAAACGACCACTAGATATATATATATACATATTATAAATGAAAAGTCTCGTCGTACGGTGTTTTACGTCGCACCTACGACACGGAGAACTTTTAAAAAGTAAAAATCTTATATGAATAAAGATCCCTGGTTGATCCTGCCAGTAGTCATATGCTTGTCTCAAAGATTAAGCCATGCATGTCTCAGTACATGCCGCATTAAGGTGAAACCGCGAATGGCTCATTAAATCAGTTATGGTTTCTTAGATCATACCTACATTTACTTGGATAACTGTGGTAATTCTAGAGCTAATACATGCAAACAGATTCCGACCAGAGATGGTAGGAATGCTTTTATTAGATCAAAACCAATCGGTGGCGGATGGCTCGTCTGTCCGTCCATCGTTTGTTTTGGTGACTCTGAATAACTTTGTGCTGATCGCATGGTCATCTAGCACCGGCGACGCATCTTTCAAATGTCTGCCTTATCAACTGTCGATGGTAGGTTCTGCGCCTACCATGGTTGTAACGGGTAACGGGGAATCAGGGTTCGATTCCGGAGAGGGAGCCTGAGAAACAGCTACCACATCCAAGGAAGGCAGCAGGCGCGCAAATTACCCACTCCCGGCACGGGGAGGTAGTGACGAAAAATAACGATACGGGACTCATCCGAGGCCCCGTAATCGGAATGAGTACACTTTAAATCCTTTAACGAGGACCAATTGGAGGGCAAGTCTGGTGCCAGCAGCCGCGGTAATTCCAGCTCCAATAGCGTATATTAAAGTTGTTGCGGTTAAAAAGCTCGTAGTTGAATCTGTGTGTCACAGTGTCGGTTCACCGCTCGCGGTGTTTTAACTGGCATTATGTGGTACGTCCTATCGGTGGGCTTAGCTCCTCGCGGGCGGTCCAACTAATATCCCATCGCGGTGCTCTTCACTGAGTGTCGAGGTGGGCCGATACGTTTACTTTGAACAAATTAGAGTGCTTAAAGCAGGCTACCTTCGCCTGAATACTGTGTGCATGGAATAATGGAATAGGACCTCGGTTCTATTTTGTTGGTTTTCGGAGCCCCGAGGTAATGATTAATAGGGACAGATGGGGGCATTCGTATTGCGACGTTAGAGGTGAAATTCTTGGATCGTCGCAAGACGGACAGAAGCGAAAGCATTTGCCAAAAATGTTTTCATTAATCAAGAACGAAAGTTAGAGGTTCGAAGGCGATCAGATACCGCCCTAGTTCTAACCATAAACGATGCCAGCCAGCGATCCGCCGAAGTTCCTCCGATGACTCGGCGGGCAGCTTCCGGGAAACCAAAGCTTTTGGGTTCCGGGGGAAGTATGGTTGCAAAGCTGAAACTTAAAGGAATTGACGGAAGGGCACCACCAGGAGTGGAGCCTGCGGCTTAATTTGACTCAACACGGGAAACCTCACCAGGCCCGGACACCGGAAGGATTGACAGATTGATAGCTCTTTCTTGATTCGGTGGGTGGTGGTGCATGGCCGTTCTTAGTTGGTGGAGCGATTTGTCTGGTTAATTCCGATAACGAACGAGACTCTAGCCTGCTAAATAGACGTAACTTATGGTATCTCGAAGGCCCCCGGCTTCGGTCGGTGGGTTTTTACTACCAACGTACAAACAAATCTTCTTAGAGGAACAGGCGGCTTCTAGCCGCACGAGATTGAGCAATAACAGGTCTGTGATGCCCTTAGATGTTCTGGGCCGCACGCGCGCTACACTGAAGGAATCAGCGTGTTTTCCCTGGCCGAAAGGCCCGGGTAACCCGCTGAACCTCCTTCGTGCTAGGGATTGGGGCTTGCAATTATTCCCCATGAACGAGGAATTCCCAGTAAGCGCGAGTCATAAGCTCGCGTTGATTACGTCCCTGCCCTTTGTACACACCGCCCGTCGCTACTACCGATTGAATGATTTAGTGAGGTCTTCGGACTGGTGCGCGGCCAATGTGATAAGCATTGCCGATGTTACCGGGAAGATGACCAAACTTGATCATTTAGAGGAAGTAAAAGTCGTAACAAGGTTTCCGTAGGTGAACCTGCGGAATGGATCATTAACGAATCACACAAACAAAAAGAATTTGACTTGAACACATATATAAATAATAATAATATCGTCGGTAAGGAGCCGTACTCCTCCTATACCGACGAATCAAAGTATATACGACGTATTAACAAGCTATATACTTTAACAAACGAACTTTGCGACACGGAGTATTCTGGCTTGCCTCCGTTGTCAACAATAATTACAATAAGGAGGAGACAGACCCTCCAGCTACGAAACTATACGAAGAGAAGGTGGCACACTCTCTCGATCATCGGGATGAAGAGATTCACATATAAATATATATATATACACTAATGAAAATTCGAGGCGCTTGCGTGAGGTCGTACACAGAAAGACCCGCCGTCTTCGAATAAATGAATGAATGAATGAATGAATAATAATAATATTATAAGAATAAGGGAACCAAGCTAAGCAAAGAATGAAACTAAAAATTACAGTGGAAACCACGTGTGAAGAGAGAAATGCAATCGAGGCGCCTGCGTGTGGTCGTACACAGAAAGACCCGCCGTCACGATCTCGTATTTCGACTTTGCATCGTGGAAACCCTACCAAACGAATAATAACGAAAAAAAATCTCTAAAGTGCCTCGTGTCGGAGAGACCGTGTTCTCACCTACCCTCTTCTATATTTCGTGGTCTGTGTTGCGTTAGCTCTCCTCCTAGCAACGGGACATATCGAAGACTCCTCTTTGGGATCGAACGAAGCGTCTATAAAGAGTCGACGGGAGCGAAAGAACGAGTAGCGAGCCGCGCAGAGAGAAAGGATACCGAACGTACATCTTCGAAGGTTCTCTTCGAAGATCCATGGATACCTGATCTGCGTCGACCGCTCTCTCGTCTCTTTCCAAACTCTCGTCGTTCCTCTAAACGTGCTTCCTACCCATAGGGCGTGTGCTCTTCGTGTGTCGTACGATGTTCGAAGTAACCAAACCACGTGTAACTTGCTCGTGGATATCATCGGGTAACCTAGAACGAAAACGCATTGCGTGGACGTGTTGGCCCGCTACGATACGCGCGATGGTCGACGACGATTCGTAACTAGTCTGGCCGAAGTTGGTTCAGAGGGGACCGCCGGCTGTCTATCCTCGATGTCGTGAGTCGGACACCCGTACCGTCGTTAGAGTTTCTTCAAACTCTGCTTCTGGATATTGGAAGAAGACCGCTCGAGGACGACGGCCGTGCTGCGTCCCATCGAATTTTTTTTTTACACACTACCTGAACCGACCGAAGTTTCGTCTAGTTCGTCGTGGTCGTCGTCTAAATCATCGTCCCGTTCAGAGGGGACCGGTTGTCTATCCTCGTTGTCGTGAGTCGGACACCCGTACCGTCGTTAGAGTTTTTCAAACTCTGCTTCTGGATATTGGGAAGAAAGACCGCGCGAGGTGGATGACTGCGAGTCCCATCGAATTTTTTTTTTTATTTAAACTCGCACACACCACCTGAACGGAGATGTGTTCTCTTTCGTCGATTTTTCGGGCTTTAGTCGTCGTGTGGTCGCCATCCGTTCGGAGGGGACCGCCGGCTGTCTATCCTCGATGTCGTGTGTCGGACAACCCGTGCCGTCGCTATAGTTTTTCAAACTTTGCTTCTGGACATTGGGAAGAAAGACCGCTCGAGGTAGACTGCCGCGCGCGTGTCCCATCGAATCTTTATCACCCGAACGATTGAGACGCGCACCACACCCGCTTTTGCTTCGAATAATTGGACGAGAGAAAAAGGAATACATTATACGTCGTCGTATATCATGGGCTAGCCACCGTGCGTATTTCTTCGCGAGATCGTGTGCTGTACAGAGGATTCAGAATCGGGTGTATATCCCCGTCGTTTCCTGACGAACGGAGCTTCGATCTCGATGGTTGTTATATATATCATAATGCACTTTACGCCCGATCGGCGGACGCGTGTATCTTCGCGCGTTCGTCGGACTTCGCTTTCGAACATATTTTCGTGTCGTCAATCATATGGCGACTTCTGCGCATCCGATTCCCGTTGGTCGGACGTGTCGGATATCGGCTTCTTTCGAACCGAGAATATACGAGTACAAAAGAGAGTACATGAGTATAAAAACAAATACATAAACGATTACCCTGAACGGTGGATCACTTGGCTCGTGGGTCGATGAAGAACGCAGCTAATTGCGCGTCAACGTGTGAACTGCAGGACACATGAACATCGACATTTCGAACGCACATTGCGGTCCACGGATACAATTCCTGGACCACGCCTGGCTGAGGGTTGCTCACGTAAACCTAAGACTGCTTGCGTTGCGTATCGTTGCCTCTCTATCTGTCTCTCTCTGTCCCTTCTTGCCTCGTCAACAGCCCGCCGTCGTTCGTACATAGAACGTTTCCGAGTCGGAGGACGAGCGCCAAGAAAAGGATACGAATAAGAGCGGAAGAGGGCTCGTACGCGACGTACGAGCGATTGTTGGACGCTCGTCGGCGTTCGTCGCGGTCGTGCCGAGATCGTGTGCAAATCGTACGCATGCTCGATATTACTCTATCGTGTTCACGGGAGACTATAAAACTACACCTCTGTCTCTCTCTGTCCCTTCTTGCCTTAACAACCCGCCGTCGTTCGTGCATAGAGAACGTTTCAGAGTCGGACGAAGAGCAAGAAGAAGGATACGAATAAGAGCGGAGAGAACCGTCACGGACCTGCGTGAGTGCTCGCGGCGTCGCCGTACATGCACCGCTTCGTGTCGGTTATCGAATATATATATCCTCGTGGCCGATTTTTGTGTATCAGCCGCTGCTACGTTTGTTGGTCTTCGATGCACGAAGTCCGCGCCCCCGACGTCGTCTTAAATGAATATTATTTTGGCGAGACTAAGAGAAAGCAAAAATAATGGGAACTCTGTCGAGAGAGGAGAGAAGAGAGAACCAAGATTTATTAAGACCTAAACTTGGTGGCGTACGAAACTTTGCCGTACAACAACCGTCTTCATCTCAAGATGTTTTACTCGTACAGCCCCAGGGATCGAATGCCCACTCCGTCTATTCGTGCAGAGTGGAATCTCTGCACGCGAGGCGATTGACGATAACAACGAGGACCGTCACATCGGACGGGTCGTCGTTGCGTTTTTCATCCTCTGTGCTTTATGTGCCCGAAAGAAAAAAGCCGTAGATCCGGGAACGCACACGAGATTTCTTCGAACGCTGATGACTTAGGGACATGATCCCCAGCGTTGCGCGGAGATCGGAGAGTACGCGTACTTGTATCGGGACGAAAATTCCCCGTCGTCGCGTATCTCTCTGCCCGCGCGCCTGGCCCAAAGCCACGTTCGTCGGAAATCGATACAATACAAAGCGTGTGCGTGTCTAGCGTGTGTCTATGATCGGCTATACGGATGACATACAAGCTCATGGTGTTGCGCAGCGTTTCTGTACCCGATGGAAGATGTGCATGAGAGTCCGTTACGAAGTTGTTGGATGGTCGTCGTCGTCGTCGTCGTCGTGCCAGAGAGACAATCGCTAATATCGCACGAAGAGATCGTGGAAGAGGAAGAGAACGATCCCCTTTGGCGAGGCTCGAGAAAGAAAACTCGATTAGAGAGAAGACGAGGTATACACGCGCGTACGTTGTCGTACGCGCGTGTGATTTTTTTTTTATGGCAATTCGGTGCTCCAAGTATTAGAGAAAAAGAGAGCGTTGGTCATCCCATGTCTCTTCGTCGTCTATCGCTGGACCGCGCATCCTAACACCGCCGGTCGTCCAGTCCCCGAGAACATACCGCGCAGTACGTCTCGCTCGCTATTCCACTTGCGTGCGTTCCCGTGCGCGTTTTTCGTCTTTGGTACAGAGCAAAGAAACCGGTCCTCGAGATCGCGTGTTCGATCTCTGTGCCATAACACACAGGCGAAAACGCGCGGAACCGCTGGAATCGTCGAGAGATTAGAGAAACGGCTGTGCAGGGAAGATACACAGAGGACGGGCGTTAAAATCCCGGACGATTATTACGGATGTCTTGCGTGAGTCTTAGCTCGAACATGATACGACGAACGAAGTTTAAAAGGCACTTTGGCGCGATGCATAAAACGCTTCTCGTTCGAGATAGAATAGCGTTCTCGTTCTATTCGATTTTTTATTTTTTTAAATTTTTTTTTCTCTTTGAGGAGATTCTCGTAGAGATAAAAAAAATACCACCTTCTCTCGCACTGGATTTTTCGTTGCTTTTCTCGAAGCGCCTGGCAAACATGGCACGAACGTTAGTACAATTCGTTTTTTTTTTTTTTTTAAAAAAAGAATCGGTTGTCGCATTCGTGTCGTGACGTTGAAGCGACCTCAGAGTAGGCGAGATTACCCGCTGAATTTAAGCATATTACTAAGCGGAGGAAAAGAAACTAACAAGGATTTCCTTAGTAGCGGCGAGCGAACAGGAATTAGCCCAGCACTGAATCCCGCGGTTCCGCCGTTGGGAAATGTAGTGTTCGGGAGGATCCGTTTATCCCGTGACGTCGAACCGCGTCCAAGTCCATCTTGAATGGGGCCATGTACCCATAGAGGGTGCCAGGCCCGTAGTGACCGGAACGCGTTTCGGGAGGATCTCTCCTTAGAGTCGGGTTGCTTGAGAGTGCAGCCCTAAGTTGGTGGTAAACTCCATCTAAGGCTAAATACAACCACGAGACCGATAGCGAACAAGTACCGTGAGGGAAAGTTGAAAAGAACTTTGAAGAGAGAGTTCAAGAGTACGTGAAACCGTTCAGGGGTAAACCTGAGAAACCCAAAAGATCGAATGGGGAGATTCATCGTCGACGGCGCCGGCTCCCGTTGGTGGGCGATGCTCCGGGTGGGCCTTCGTGGTTCCATTAGCGAGGGCACGCCACCTTCGGCTCGAACGCTCCGGTGTCGTAGTCGTGCACTTCTCCCCTAGTAGAACGTCGCGACCCGTTGTGTGTCGGTCTACGGCCCGAGAGGGCGCCTGTCGCGTCGCTTCGGCGCACGCGGCAGACCCTCGGTCGCCCGGCCGACTGCACGACGGTACACGCACGGTATCGGGCCGCAACCAATCCATTCTCGAATGTGTGTGCGTCTGGACCGCCGCAAGCTTCGCCCTTACTCCGCAGTCTCGGACTTACGTTCCGTGCTCGGGTATTGGCAGCTGTTAGCAGTGCGGATTTCTTGGACTGGCCGAGTCTCGAATTACCGGTCGGCGACGCTATTGCTTTGGGTACTCTCAGGACCCGTCTTGAAACACGGACCAAGGAGTCTAACATGTGCGCGAGTCATTGGGACTTTTTAAACCTAAAGGCGAAATGAAAGTGAAAATCGGCGTTCGCGTCGATGAGGGAGGATGGGCCGCGCAACTATGCGGCCCCGCACTCCCGGGCGTCTCGTTCTCATTGCGAGGAGAGGCGCACCTAGAGCGTACACGTTGGGACCCGAAAGATGGTGAACTATGCCTGGTCAGGACGAAGTCAGGGGGAATACCCTGATGGAGGTCCGTAGCGATTCTGACGTGCAAATCGATCGTCGGAACTGGGTATAGGGGCGAAAGACTAATTCGAACCATCTAGTAGCTGGTTCCCTCCGAAGTTTCCCTCAGGATAGCTGGCACTCGACCGTTCTCATCGAACGCGTGCGAGTCTCATCTGGTAAAGCGAATGATTAGAGGCCTTGGGGCCGAAACGACCCTCAACCTATTCTCAAACTTTAAATGGGTGAGATCT
>CAUVYS010000079.1:52500-62500 GCA_963556215.1 Bombus vestalis
AAAAGTTTTTTCGAGTTATTTCGTTAAAAAGCGCTACGAGGTATGCATATTTATGCATAAAACGCAATAATAGGACGTAATACGTCGGGATTAAACGTTTATTTCGTTCCCGAAAAGTTGCGAAAAAATCGTGAAGCGACACGACCGGGACGTTGGAACTTAGAAAAATTTCGGAGCGGTACGGTGGGACTTAGAAAAAATCCGGGTCGAAAAGTTTTTTCGAGTTATTTCGTTAAAAAGCGCTACGAGGTATGCATATTTATGCATAAAACGCAATAATAGGACGTAATACGTCGGGATTAAACGTTTATTTCGTTCCCGAAAAGTTGCGAAAAAATCGTGAAGCGACACGACCGGGACGTTGGAACTTAGAAAAATTTCGGAGCGGTACGGTGTGGGACTTAGAAAAATTCCGGGTCGAAAAGTTTTTTCGAGTTATTTCGTTAAAAAGCGCTACGAGGTATGCATATTTTTGCATAAATCGCAATAATAAGACGTAATACGTCGGGATTAAACGTTTATTTTGTCCCTGGAAAGTTATAAAAAAATGGACCGATACGACGGAACTTAGAAAAATTTCGGAGCGGTACGGTGGGACTTAGAAAAAATCCGGGTCGAAAAGTTTTTTCGAGTTATTTCGTTAAAAAGCGCTACGAGGTATGCATATTTATGCATAAAACGCAATAATAGGACGTAATACGTCGGGATTAAACGTTTATTTCGTTCCCGAAAAGTTGCGAAAAAATCGTGAAGCGACACGACCGGGACGTTGGAACTTAGAAAAATTTCGGAGCGGTACGGTGGGACTTAGAAAAAATCCGGGTCGAAAAGTTTTTTCGAGTTATTTCGTTAAAAAGCGCTACGAGGTATGCATATTTATGCATAAAACGCAATAATAGGACGTAATACGTCGGGATTAAACGTTTATTTCGTTCCCGAAAAGTTGCGAAAAAATCGTGAAGCGACACGACCGGGACGTTGGAACTTAGAAAAATTTCGGAGCGGTACGGTGGGACTTAGAAAAATTCCGGGTCGAAAAGTTTTTTCGAGTTATTTCGTTAAAAAGCGCTACGAGGTATGCATATTTTTGCATAAATCGCAATAATAAGACGTAATACGTCGGGATTAAACGTTTATTTTGTCCCTGGAAAGTTATAAAAAAATGGACCGATACGACCGGGACGTTGGAACTTAGAAAAATTTCGGAGCGGTACGGTGGGACTTAGAAAAAATCCGGGTCGAAAAGTTTTTTCGAGTTATTTCGTTAAAAAGCGCTACGAGGTATGCATATTTATGCATAAAACGCAATAATAGGACGTAATACGTCGGGATTAAACGTTTATTTCGTTCCCGAAAAGTTGCGAAAAAATCGTGAAGCGACACGACCGGGACGTTGGAACTTAGAAAAATTTCGGAGCGGTACGGTGGGACTTAGAAAAAATCCGGGTCGAAAAGTTTTTTCGAGTTATTTCGTTAAAAAGCGCTACGAGGTATGCATATTTATGCATAAAACGCAATAATAGGACGTAATACGTCGGGATTAAACGTTTATTTCGTTCCCGAAAAGTTGCGAAAAAATCGTGAAGCGACACGACCGGGACGTTGGAACTTAGAAAAATTTCGGAGCGGTACGGTGGGACTTAGAAAAATTCCGGGTCGAAAAGTTTTTTCGAGTTATTTCGTTAAAAAGCGCTACGAGGTATGCATATTTTTGCATAAATCGCAATAATAAGACGTAATACGTCGGGATTAAACGTTTATTTTGTCCCTGGAAAGTTATAAAAAAATGGACCGATACGACCGGGACGTTGGAACTTAGAAAAATTTCGGAGCGGTACGGTGGGACTTAGAAAAAATCCGGGTCGAAAAGTTTTTTCGAGTTATTTCGTTAAAAAGCGCTACGAGGTATGCATATTTATGCATAAAACGCAATAATAGGACGTAATACGTCGGGATTAAACGTTTATTTCGTTCACGAAAAGTTGCGAAAAAATCGTGAAGCGACACGACCGGGACGTTGGAACTTAGAAAAATTTCGGAGCGGTACGGTGGGACTTAGAAAAATTCCGGGTCGAAAAGTTTTTTCGATTTATTTCGTTAAAAAGCGTTACGAGGTGTGGATATTTTTGCATAAATCGCAATAATAAGACGTAATACGTCGGGATTAAACGTTTATTTTGTCCCTGGAAAGTTATAAAAAAATGGACCGATACGACCGGGACGTTGGAACTTAGAAAAATTTCGGAGCGGTACGATGGGACTTAGAAAAATTTCGACCGGTGCGAGCGACCGAAAAGATTTTTTCGAATTATTTCGTTAAAAAGCGTTATAAGGTATGAATATTTTTACAGAAATAGTTATATCTCTATTAAATACAACTGGATTAAACGTTTTTTTTGAATTTTTTAAAAAATTAGTGTTCGGCGAACTGACACGACTGGGATATTTGTATAATTTTTTCGTTAATTAATGTTGTAAGGTATATATTTTTTTGCATATTTCTCTTTCTTTTAATGTATTCTAATTGATTAATAACGTGTGTTTTGTCTGTATTGTTTAAAAATGGTCGTTTACTGATGAAATTTTTATATTAAAAAAAAAATTTAATTTTTTGCTAAAAATGTATTTAAAATATGTTTTTAACGCGTCTGGTAAAATATTTCGACGATTGGATGTTTTATATGGTACTTTTATTCTTGTAGCCTGTCGAGCGTTCCAGCGACTAAGTTCCAGCGTCCCTTCCGAACGGTACGTTGCTACGGAGGTTTTGCATCATAAGCGCGCGGCCGCTAGCCCGGCCGGCGCCGGCGTTCCGGCTGGCGCTTTCGTATCTATAAGAGAGACGTCGAGCCGGACGGTTCGGACGGAGCAGCGTTGAGCGCGTGGCTATTCTACGGCCTCGGTTGAGAATTCAGTCACCGCTCCTCGAGTCTTAGTGAATTTTTACTATTTCTCGACTGTTCCTCCGTTCTTCGTACTGGTTTTTTCTCTACACTGCTGCGCCGCGGGTCGCTGTCCTGGACGTAATGACCAGATATCGTGGCAAGGTTCCCCTTAGTCGGGAAGCTGGTGACCTGTGTGCACGTTCTAACTTTAAAGTTAGTGCGTGTGTGCTTGTACTAACAGAGTATCGATTTTTGCGGGGTCATCTGCGGATAGTATTCTAAGGATTAAGCT
The DNA here is from genome assembly GCA_963556215.1 of Bombus vestalis. Taxonomy (NCBI): domain Eukaryota; kingdom Metazoa; phylum Arthropoda; class Insecta; order Hymenoptera; family Apidae; genus Bombus; species Bombus vestalis. The sequence continues at coordinate 55,678 of CAUVYS010000079.1, forward strand.
ATCGCAGCAGATTTAACCCTTGGCTGTAGAGTGCGCTACCCTTTATAAGAGTAGCGCGTCTCTACAAGGGTGTTAACGATTTTTGAGATTGTATAATAAGAGAAGAATATTCTTACGGTATGTGCATTCGTGCCTTACCGTTAAGATGTTCTAAGCGAGCAGAAATACAAATTACTACAGGAATAATCTTGTGAAGTACGATTTTATCGATGATGATGGTGGTGATGGTGATGATGATGATGATGATGAGGAGGAGGAGAAAGAAAGAGTGGCGTTTGATGTTACGGTATATGGGTGTCAAACGACCACTAGATATATATATATACATATTATAAATGAAAAGTCTCGTCGTACGGTGTTTTACGTCGCACCTACGACACGGAGAACTTTTAAAAAGTAAAAATCTTATATGAATAAAGATCCCTGGTTGATCCTGCCAGTAGTCATATGCTTGTCTCAAAGATTAAGCCATGCATGTCTCAGTACATGCCGCATTAAGGTGAAACCGCGAATGGCTCATTAAATCAGTTATGGTTTCTTAGATCATACCTACATTTACTTGGATAACTGTGGTAATTCTAGAGCTAATACATGCAAACAGATTCCGACCAGAGATGGTAGGAATGCTTTTATTAGATCAAAACCAATCGGTGGCGGATGGCTCGTCTGTCCGTCCATCGTTTGTTTTGGTGACTCTGAATAACTTTGTGCTGATCGCATGGTCATCTAGCACCGGCGACGCATCTTTCAAATGTCTGCCTTATCAACTGTCGATGGTAGGTTCTGCGCCTACCATGGTTGTAACGGGTAACGGGGAATCAGGGTTCGATTCCGGAGAGGGAGCCTGAGAAACAGCTACCACATCCAAGGAAGGCAGCAGGCGCGCAAATTACCCACTCCCGGCACGGGGAGGTAGTGACGAAAAATAACGATACGGGACTCATCCGAGGCCCCGTAATCGGAATGAGTACACTTTAAATCCTTTAACGAGGACCAATTGGAGGGCAAGTCTGGTGCCAGCAGCCGCGGTAATTCCAGCTCCAATAGCGTATATTAAAGTTGTTGCGGTTAAAAAGCTCGTAGTTGAATCTGTGTGTCACAGTGTCGGTTCACCGCTCGCGGTGTTTAACTGGCATTATGTGGTACGTCCTATCGGTGGGCTTAGCTCCTCGCGGGCGGTCCAACTAATATCCCATCGCGGTGCTCTTCACTGAGTGTCGAGGTGGGCCGATACGTTTACTTTGAACAAATTAGAGTGCTTAAAGCAGGCTACCTTCGCCTGAATACTGTGTGCATGGAATAATGGAATAGGACCTCGGTTCTATTTTGTTGGTTTTCGGAGCCCCGAGGTAATGATTAATAGGGACAGATGGGGGCATTCGTATTGCGACGTTAGAGGTGAAATTCTTGGATCGTCGCAAGACGGACAGAAGCGAAAGCATTTGCCAAAAATGTTTTCATTAATCAAGAACGAAAGTTAGAGGTTCGAAGGCGATCAGATACCGCCCTAGTTCTAACCATAAACGATGCCAGCCAGCGATCCGCCGAAGTTCCTCCGATGACTCGGCGGGCAGCTTCCGGGAAACCAAAGCTTTTGGGTTCCGGGGGAAGTATGGTTGCAAAGCTGAAACTTAAAGGAATTGACGGAAGGGCACCACCAGGAGTGGAGCCTGCGGCTTAATTTGACTCAACACGGGAAACCTCACCAGGCCCGGACACCGGAAGGATTGACAGATTGATAGCTCTTTCTTGATTCGGTGGGTGGTGGTGCATGGCCGTTCTTAGTTGGTGGAGCGATTTGTCTGGTTAATTCCGATAACGAACGAGACTCTAGCCTGCTAAATAGACGTAACTTATGGTATCTCGAAGGCCCCCGGCTTCGGTCGGTGGGTTTTTACTACCAACGTACAAACAAATCTTCTTAGAGGAACAGGCGGCTTCTAGCCGCACGAGATTGAGCAATAACAGGTCTGTGATGCCCTTAGATGTTCTGGGCCGCACGCGCGCTACACTGAAGGAATCAGCGTGTTTTCCCTGGCCGAAAGGCCCGGGTAACCCGCTGAACCTCCTTCGTGCTAGGGATTGGGGCTTGCAATTATTCCCCATGAACGAGGAATTCCCAGTAAGCGCGAGTCATAAGCTCGCGTTGATTACGTCCCTGCCCTTTGTACACACCGCCCGTCGCTACTACCGATTGAATGATTTAGTGAGGTCTTCGGACTGGTGCGCGGCCAATGTGATAAGCATTGCCGATGTTACCGGGAAGATGACCAAACTTGATCATTTAGAGGAAGTAAAAGTCGTAACAAGGTTTCCGTAGGTGAACCTGCGGAAGGATCATTAACGAATCACACAAACAAAAAGAATTTGACTTGAACACATATATAAATAATAATAATATCGTCGGTAAGGAGCCGTACTCCTCCTATACCGACGAATCAAAGTATATACGACGTATTAACAAGCTATATACTTTAACAAACGAACTTTGCGACACGGAGTATTCTGGCTTGCCTCCGTTGTCAACAATAATTACAATAAGGAGGAGACAGACCCTCCAGCTACGAAACTATACGAAGAGAAGGTGGCACACTCTCTCGATCATCGGGATGAAGAGATTCACATATAAATATATATATATACACTAATGAAAATTCGAGGCGCTTGCGTGAGGTCGTACACAGAAAGACCCGCCGTCTTCGAATAATGAATGAATGAATGAATGAATAATAATAATATTATAAGAATAAGGGAACCAAGCTAAGCAAAGAATGAAACTAAAAATTACAGTGGAAACCACGTGTGAAGAGAGAAATGCAATCGAGGCGCCTGCGTGTGGTCGTACACAGAAAGACCCGCCGTCACGATCTCGTATTTCGACTTTGCATCGTGGAAACCCTACCAAACGAATAATAACGAAAAAAAATCTCTAAAGTGCCTCGTGTCGGAGAGACCGTGTTCTCACCTACCCTCTTCTATATTTCGTGGTCTGTGTTGCGTTAGCTCTCCTCCTAGCAACGGGACATATCGAAGACTCCTCTTTGGGATCGAACGAAGCGTCTATAAAGAGTCGACGGGAGCGAAAGAACGAGTAGCGAGCCGCGCAGAGAGAAAGGATACCGAACGTACATCTTCGAAGGTTCTCTTCGAAGATCCATGGATACCTGATCTGCGTCGACCGCTCTCTCGTCTCTTTCCAAACTCTCGTCGTTCCTCTAAACGTGCTTCCTACCCATAGGGCGTGTGCTCTTCGTGTGTCGTACGATGTTCGAAGTAACCAAACCACGTGTAACTTGCTCGTGGATATCATCGGGTAACCTAGAACGAAAACGCATTGCGTGGACGTGTTGGCCCGCTACGATACGCGCGATGGTCGACGACGATTCGTAACTAGTCTGGCCGAAGTTGGTTCAGAGGGGACCGCCGGCTGTCTATCCTCGATGTCGTGAGTCGGACACCCGTACCGTCGTTAGAGTTTCTTCAAACTCTGCTTCTGGATATTGGGAAGAAGACCGCTCGAGGACGACGGCCGTGCTGCGTCCCATCGAATTTTTTTTTTACACACTACCTGAACCGACCGAAGTTTCGTCTAGTTCGTCGTGGTCGTCGTCTAAATCATCGTCCCGTTCAGAGGGGACCGGTTGTCTATCCTCGTTGTCGTGAGTCGGACACCCGTACCGTCGTTAGAGTTTTTCAAACTCTGCTTCTGGATATTGGGAAGAAAGACCGCGCGAGGTGGATGACTGCGAGTCCCATCGAATTTTTTTTTTTATTTAAACTCGCACACACCACCTGAACGGAGATGTGTTCTCTTTCGTCGATTTTTCGGGCTTTAGTCGTCGTGTGGTCGCCATCCGTTCGGAGGGGACCGCCGGCTGTCTATCCTCGATGTCGTGTGTCGGACAACCCGTGCCGTCGCTATAGTTTTTCAAACTTTGCTTCTGGACATTGGGAAGAAAGACCGCTCGAGGTAGACTGCCGCGCGCGTGTCCCATCGAATCTTTATCACCCGAACGATTGAGACGCGCACCACACCCGCTTTTGCTTCGAATAATTGGACGAGAGAAAAAGGAATACATTATACGTCGTCGTATATCATGGGCTAGCCACCGTGCGTATTTCTTCGCGAGATCGTGTGCTGTACAGAGGATTCAGAATCGGGTGTATATCCCCGTCGTTTCCTGACGAACGGAGCTTCGATCTCGATGGTTGTTATATATATCATAATGCACTTTACGCCCGATCGGCGGACGCGTGTATCTTCGCGCGTTCGTCGGACTTCGCTTTCGAACATATTTTCGTGTCGTCAATCATATGGCGACTTCTGCGCATCCGATTCCCGTTGGTCGGACGTGTCGGATATCGGCTTCTTTCGAACCGAGAATATACGAGTACAAAAGAGAGTACATGAGTATAAAAACAAATACATAAACGATTACCCTGAACGGTGGATCACTTGGCTCGTGGGTCGATGAAGAACGCAGCTAATTGCGCGTCAACGTGTGAACTGCAGGACACATGAACATCGACATTTCGAACGCACATTGCGGTCCACGGATACAATTCCTGGACCACGCCTGGCTGAGGGTTGCTCACGTAAACCTAAGACTGCTTGCGTTGCGTATCGTTGCCTCTCTATCTGTCTCTCTCTGTCCCTTCTTGCCTCGTCAACAGCCCGCCGTCGTTCGTACATAGAACGTTTCCGAGTCGGAGGACGAGCGCCAAGAAAAGGATACGAATAAGAGCGGAAGAGGGCTCGTACGCGACGTACGAGCGATTGTTGGACGCTCGTCGGCGTTCGTCGCGGTCGTGCCGAGATCGTGTGCAAATCGTACGCATGCTCGATATTACTCTATCGTGTTCACGGGAGACTATAAAACTACACCTCTGTCTCTCTCTGTCCCTTCTTGCCTTAACAACCCGCCGTCGTTCGTGCATAGAGAACGTTTCAGAGTCGGACGAAGAGCAAGAAGAAGGATACGAATAAGAGCGGAGAGAACCGTCACGGACCTGCGTGAGTGCTCGCGGCGTCGCCGTACATGCACCGCTTCGTGTCGGTTATCGAATATATATATCCTCGTGGCCGATTTTTGTGTATCAGCCGCTGCTACGTTTGTTGGTCTTCGATGCACGAAGTCCGCGCCCCCGACGTCGTCTTAAATGAATATTATTTTGGCGAGACTAAGAGAAAGCAAAAATAATGGGAACTCTGTCGAGAGAGGAGAGAAGAGAGAACCAAGATTTATTAAGACCTAAACTTGGTGGCGTACGAAACTTTGCCGTACAACAACCGTCTTCATCTCAAGATGTTTTACTCGTACAGCCCCAGGGATCGAATGCCCACTCCGTCTATTCGTGCAGAGTGGAATCTCTGCACGCGAGGCGATTGACGATAACAACGAGGACCGTCACATCGGACGGGTCGTCGTTGCGTTTTTCATCCTCTGTGCTTTATGTGCCCGAAAGAAAAAAGCCGTAGATCCGGGAACGCACACGAGATTTCTTCGAACGCTGATGACTTAGGGACATGATCCCCAGCGTTGCGCGGAGATCGGAGAGTACGCGTACTTGTATCGGGACGAAAATTCCCCGTCGTCGCGTATCTCTCTGCCCGCGCGCCTGGCCCAAAGCCACGTTCGTCGGAAATCGATACAATACAAAGCGTGTGCGTGTCTAGCGTGTGTCTATGATCGGCTATACGGATGACATACAAGCTCATGGTGTTGCGCAGCGTTTCTGTACCCGATGGAAGATGTGCATGAGAGTCCGTTACGAAGTTGTTGGATGGTCGTCGTCGTCGTCGTCGTCGTGCCAGAGAGACAATCGCTAATATCGCACGAAGAGATCGTGGAAGAGGAAGAGAACGATCCCCTTTGGCGAGGCTCGAGAAAGAAAACTCGATTAGAGAGAAGACGAGGTATACACGCGCGTACGTTGTCGTACGCGCGTGTGATTTTTTTTTTATGGCAATTCGGTGCTCCAAGTATTAGAGAAAAAGAGAGCGTTGGTCATCCCATGTCTCTTCGTCGTCTATCGCTGGACCGCGCATCCTAACACCGCCGGTCGTCCAGTCCCCGAGAACATACCGCGCAGTACGTCTCGCTCGCTATTCCACTTGCGTGCGTTCCCGTGCGCGTTTTTCGTCTTTGGTACAGAGCAAAGAAACCGGTCCTCGAGATCGCGTGTTCGATCTCTGTGCCATAACACACAGGCGAAAACGCGCGGAACCGCTGGAATCGTCGAGAGATTAGAGAAACGGCTGTGCAGGGAAGATACACAGAGGACGGGCGTTAAAATCCCGGACGATTATTACGGATGTCTTGCGTGAGTCTTAGCTCGAACATGATACGACGAACGAAGTTTAAAAGGCACTTTGGCGCGATGCATAAAACGCTTCTCGTTCGAGATAGAATAGCGTTCTCGTTCTATTCGATTTTTTATTTTTTTAAATTTTTTTTTCTCTTTGAGGAGATTCTCGTAGAGATAAAAAAAATACCACCTTCTCTCGCACTGGATTTTTCGTTGCTTTTCTCGAAGCGCCTGGCAAACATGGCACGAACGTTAGTACAATTCGTTTTTTTTTTTTTTTTAAAAAAAGAATCGGTTGTCGCATTCGTGTCGTGACGTTGAAGCGACCTCAGAGTAGGCGAGATTACCCGCTGAATTTAAGCATATTACTAAGCGGAGGAAAAGAAACTAACAAGGATTTCCTTAGTAGCGGCGAGCGAACAGGAATTAGCCCAGCACTGAATCCCGCGGTTCCGCCGTTGGGAAATGTAGTGTTCGGGAGGATCCGTTTATCCCGTGACGTCGAACCGCGTCC
>CAUVYS010000079.1:67500-77500 GCA_963556215.1 Bombus vestalis
CGCACAGCGTCCAAGTTGCGATCGTTGCTCGCTCGCTGCGCTCGCTCGTACGAATCTAGCCCAACCCAAAACCGATCCTGCACAGTCGCCGATTTTAATAAAAGTCGAAGAACGAACGCGAATGGGATTGGTCTTTGGGTTGGGCTAATTTTTTTTCGAGCGAGCGGAGCGAGCGAGCAACGCGTAAAAGCGTAGAGACTTTGAAAAATTTCGCGTTCGAAGGCTTTCTCGGAGTTATTTCGTTAAAAAGCACTACGACGTACACGCATTATAACGTAAATCGTCACAGTTCGACGTACCACGGTCGAACGTGACGATTTTTTTTATTTTTTTTAAGTTATAGTAACCGCCGGACCGATGCGACTGGAACGTTGGAACTTAGAAAAATTTCGGAGCGGTACGAAAGGAGCGGACGTTCCTTTCGTATTATTTCCTGAAAAAGCGTTATAACGCATTGATATTTTAACGTAAATCGTTACTGTTCGACGTATAACGGTCGAACGTGACGATTTTTTTATTTTTTTTTTAGTTATAGTAACCGCCGGACCGATGCGACTGGAACGTTGGAACTTAGAAAAATTTCGCACCGCTACGAAAGGAGCGGACGTTCCTTTCGAATTATTTCCTGAAAAAGCGTTATAACGCATTGATATTTTAACGTAAATCGTTACTGTTCGACGTATAACGGTCGAACGTGACGATTTTTTTATTTTTTTTTAAGTTATAGTAACCGCCGGACCGATGCGACTGGGACGTTGGAACTTAGAAAAATTTCGCACCGCTACGAAAGGAGCGGACGTTCCTTTCGTATTATTTCCTGAAAAAGCGTTATAACGCATTGATATTTTAACGTAAATCGTTACTGTTCGACGTATAACGGTCGAACGTGACGATTTTTTTATTTTTTTTTAAGTTATAGTAACCGCCGGACCGATGCGACTGGGACGTTGGAACTTAGAAAAATTTCGCACCGCTACGAAAGGAGCGGACGTTCCTTTCGTATTATTTCCTGAAAAAGCGTTATAACGCATTGATATTTTAACGTAAATCGTTACTGTTCGACGTATAACGGTCGAACGTGACGATTTTTTTATTTTTTTTTAAGTTATAGTAACCGCCGGACCGATGCGACCGGGAGGTTGGAACTTAGAAAAATTTCGAAGCGGTACGGTGGGACTTAGAAAAAATCCGGGTCGAAAAGTTTTTTCGAGTTATTTCGTTAAAAAGCGCTACGAGGTATGCATATTTATGCATAAAACGCAATAATAGGACGTAATACGTCGGGATTAAACGTTTATTTCGTTCCCGAAAAGTTGCGAAAAAATCGTGAAGCGACACGACCGGGACGTTGGAACTTAGAAAAATTTCGGAGCGGTACGGTGGGACTTAGAAAAAATCCGGGTCGAAAAGTTTTTTCGAGTTATTTCGTTAAAAAGCGCTACGAGGTATGCATATTTATGCATAAAACGCAATAATAGGACGTAATACGTCGGGATTAAACGTTTATTTCGTTCCCGAAAAGTTGCGAAAAAATCGTGAAGCGACACGACCGGGACGTTGGAACTTAGAAAAATTTCGGAGCGGTACGGTGGGACTTAGAAAAATTCCGGGTCGAAAAGTTTTTTCGAGTTATTTCGTTAAAAAGCGCTACGAGGTATGCATATTTTTGCATAAATCGCAATAATAAGACGTAATACGTCGGGATTAAACGTTTATTTTGTCCCTGGAAAGTTATAAAAAAATGGACCGATACGACCGGGACGTTGGAACTTAGAAAAATTTCGGAGCGGTACGGTGGGACTTAGAAAAAATCCGGGTCGAAAAGTTTTTTCGAGTTATTTCGTTAAAAAGCGCTACGAGGTATGCATATTTATGCATAAAACGCAATAATAGGACGTAATACGTCGGGATTAAACGTTTATTTCGTTCCCGAAAAGTTGCGAAAAAATCGTGAAGCGACACGACCGGGACGTTGGAACTTAGAAAAATTTCGGAGCGGTACGGTGGGACTTAGAAAAAATCCGGGTCGAAAAGTTTTTTCGAGTTATTTCGTTAAAAAGCGCTACGAGGTATGCATATTTATGCATAAAACGCAATAATAGGACGTAATACGTCGGGATTAAACGTTTATTTCGTTCCCGAAAAGTTGCGAAAAAATCGTGAAGCGACACGACCGGGACGTTGGAACTTAGAAAAATTTCGGAGCGGTACGGTGGGACTTAGAAAAATTCCGGGTCGAAAAGTTTTTTCGAGTTATTTCGTTAAAAAGCGCTACGAGGTATGCATATTTTTGCATAAATCGCAATAATAAGACGTAATACGTCGGGATTAAACGTTTATTTTGTCCCTGGAAAGTTATAAAAAAATGGACCGATACGACCGGGACGTTGGAACTTAGAAAAATTTCGGAGCGGTACGGTGGGACTTAGAAAAAATCCGGGTCGAAAAGTTTTTTCGAGTTATTTCGTTAAAAAGCGCTACGAGGTATGCATATTTATGCATAAAACGCAATAATAGGACGTAATACGTCGGGATTAAACGTTTATTTCGTTCCCGAAAAGTTGCGAAAAAATCGTGAAGCGACACGACCGGGACGTTGGAACTTAGAAAAATTTCGGAGCGGTACGGTGGGACTTAGAAAAAATCCGGGTCGAAAAGTTTTTTCGAGTTATTTCGTTAAAAAGCGCTACGAGGTATGCATATTTATGCATAAAACGCAATAATAGGACGTAATACGTCGGGATTAAACGTTTATTTCGTTCCCGAAAAGTTGCGAAAAAATCGTGAAGCGACACGACCGGGACGTTGGAACTTAGAAAAATTTCGGAGCGGTACGGTGGGACTTAGAAAAATTCCGGGTCGAAAAGTTTTTTCGAGTTATTTCGTTAAAAAGCGCTACGAGGTATGCATATTTTTGCATAAATCGCAATAATAAGACGTAATACGTCGGGATTAAACGTTTATTTTGTCCCTGGAAAGTTATAAAAAAATGGACCGATACGACCGGGACGTTGGAACTTAGAAAAATTTCGGAGCGGTACGGTGGGACTTAGAAAAAATCCGGGTCGAAAAGTTTTTTCGAGTTATTTCGTTAAAAAGCGCTACGAGGTATGCATATTTATGCATAAAACGCAATAATAGGACGTAATACGTCGGGATTAAACGTTTATTTCGTTCACGAAAAGTTGCGAAAAAATCGTGAAGCGACACGACCGGGACGTTGGAACTTAGAAAAATTTCGGAGCGGTACGGTGGGACTTAGAAAAATTCCGGGTCGAAAAGTTTTTTCGATTTATTTCGTTAAAAAGCGTTACGAGGTGTGGATATTTTTGCATAAATCGCAATAATAAGACGTAATACGTCGGGATTAAACGTTTATTTTGTCCCTGGAAAGTTATAAAAAAATGGACCGATACGACCGGGACGTTGGAACTTAGAAAAATTTCGGAGCGGTACGATGGGACTTAGAAAAATTTCGACCGGTGCGAGCGACCGAAAAGATTTTTTCGAATTATTTCGTTAAAAAGCGTTATAAGGTATGAATATTTTTACAGAAATAGTTATATCTCTATTAAATACAACTGGATTAAACGTTTTTTTTGAATTTTTTAAAAAATTAGTGTTCGGCGAACTGACACGACTGGGATATTTGTATAATTTTTTCGTTAATTAATGTTGTAAGGTATATATTTTTTTGCATATTTCTCTTTCTTTTAATGTATTCTAATTGATTAATAACGTGTGTTTTGTCTGTATTGTTTAAAAATGGTCGTTTACTGATGAAATTTTTATATTAAAAAAAAAATTTAATTTTTTGCTAAAAATGTATTTAAAATATGTTTTTAACGCGTCTGGTAAAATATTTCGACGATTGGATGTTTTATATGGTACTTTTATTCTTGTAGCCTGTCGAGCGTTCCAGCGACTAAGTTCCAGCGTCCCTTCCGAACGGTACGTTGCTACGGAGGTTTTGCATCATAAGCGCGCGGCCGCTAGCCCGGCCGGCGCCGGCGTTCCGGCTGGCGCTTTCGTATCTATAAGAGAGACGTCGAGCCGGACGGTTCGGACGGAGCAGCGTTGAGCGCGTGGCTATTCTACGGCCTCGGTTGAGAATTCAGTCACCGCTCCTCGAGTCTTAGTGAATTTTTACTATTTCTCGACTGTTCCTCCGTTCTTCGTACTGGTTTTTTCTCTACACTGCTGCGCCGCGGGTCGCTGTCCTGGACGTAATGACCAGATATCGTGGCAAGGTTCCCCTTAGTCGGGAAGCTGGTGACCTGTGTGCACGTTCTAACTTTAAAGTTAGTGCGTGTGTGCTTGTACTAACAGAGTATCGATTTTTGCGGGGTCATCTGCGGATAGTATTCTAAGGATTAAGCTATCGCAGCAGATTTAACCCTTGGCTGTAGAGTGCGCTACCCTTTATAAGAGTAGCGCGTCTCTACAAGGGTGTTAACGATTTTTGAGATTGTATAATAAGAGAAGAATATTCTTACGGTATGTGCATTCGTGCCTTACCGTTAAGATGTTCTAAGCGAGCAGAAATACAAATTACTACAGGAATAATCTTGTGAAGTACGATTTTATCGATGATGATGGTGGTGATGGTGATGATGATGATGATGATGAGGAGGAGGAGAAAGAAAGAGTGGCGTTTGATGTTACGGTATATGGGTGTCAAACGACCACTAGATATATATATATATACATATTATAAATGAAAAGTCTCGTCGTACGGTGTTTTACGTCGCACCTACGACACGGAGAACTTTTAAAAAGTAAAAATCTTATATGAATAAAGATCCCTGGTTGATCCTGCCAGTAGTCATATGCTTGTCTCAAAGATTAAGCCATGCATGTCTCAGTACATGCCGCATTAAGGTGAAACCGCGAATGGCTCATTAAATCAGTTATGGTTTCTTAGATCATACCTACATTTACTTGGATAACTGTGGTAATTCTAGAGCTAATACATGCAAACAGATTCCGACCAGAGATGGTAGGAATGCTTTTATTAGATCAAAACCAATCGGTGGCGGATGGCTCGTCTGTCCGTCCATCGTTTGTTTTGGTGACTCTGAATAACTTTGTGCTGATCGCATGGTCATCTAGCACCGGCGACGCATCTTTCAAATGTCTGCCTTATCAACTGTCGATGGTAGGTTCTGCGCCTACCATGGTTGTAACGGGTAACGGGGAATCAGGGTTCGATTCCGGAGAGGGAGCCTGAGAAACAGCTACCACATCCAAGGAAGGCAGCAGGCGCGCAAATTACCCACTCCCGGCACGGGGAGGTAGTGACGAAAAATAACGATACGGGACTCATCCGAGGCCCCGTAATCGGAATGAGTACACTTTAAATCCTTTAACGAGGACCAATTGGAGGGCAAGTCTGGTGCCAGCAGCCGCGGTAATTCCAGCTCCAATAGCGTATATTAAAGTTGTTGCGGTTAAAAAGCTCGTAGTTGAATCTGTGTGTCACAGTGTCGGTTCACCGCTCGCGGTGTTTAACTGGCATTATGTGGTACGTCCTATCGGTGGGCTTAGCTCCTCGCGGGCGGTCCAACTAATATCCCATCGCGGTGCTCTTCACTGAGTGTCGAGGTGGGCCGATACGTTTACTTTGAACAAATTAGAGTGCTTAAAGCAGGCTACCTTCGCCTGAATACTGTGTGCATGGAATAATGGAATAGGACCTCGGTTCTATTTTGTTGGTTTTCGGAGCCCCGAGGTAATGATTAATAGGGACAGATGGGGGCATTCGTATTGCGACGTTAGAGGTGAAATTCTTGGATCGTCGCAAGACGGACAGAAGCGAAAGCATTTGCCAAAAATGTTTTCATTAATCAAGAACGAAAGTTAGAGGTTCGAAGGCGATCAGATACCGCCCTAGTTCTAACCATAAACGATGCCAGCCAGCGATCCGCCGAAGTTCCTCCGATGACTCGGCGGGCAGCTTCCGGGAAACCAAAGCTTTTGGGTTCCGGGGGAAGTATGGTTGCAAAGCTGAAACTTAAAGGAATTGACGGAAGGGCACCACCAGGAGTGGAGCCTGCGGCTTAATTTGACTCAACACGGGAAACCTCACCAGGCCCGGACACCGGAAGGATTGACAGATTGATAGCTCTTTCTTGATTCGGTGGGTGGTGGTGCATGGCCGTTCTTAGTTGGTGGAGCGATTTGTCTGGTTAATTCCGATAACGAACGAGACTCTAGCCTGCTAAATAGACGTAACTTATGGTATCTCGAAGGCCCCCGGCTTCGGTCGGTGGGTTTTTACTACCAACGTACAAACAAATCTTCTTAGAGGAACAGGCGGCTTCTAGCCGCACGAGATTGAGCAATAACAGGTCTGTGATGCCCTTAGATGTTCTGGGCCGCACGCGCGCTACACTGAAGGAATCAGCGTGTTTTCCCTGGCCGAAAGGCCCGGGTAACCCGCTGAACCTCCTTCGTGCTAGGGATTGGGGCTTGCAATTATTCCCCATGAACGAGGAATTCCCAGTAAGCGCGAGTCATAAGCTCGCGTTGATTACGTCCCTGCCCTTTGTACACACCGCCCGTCGCTACTACCGATTGAATGATTTAGTGAGGTCTTCGGACTGGTGCGCGGCCAATGTGATAAGCATTGCCGATGTTACCGGGAAGATGACCAAACTTGATCATTTAGAGGAAGTAAAAGTCGTAACAAGGTTTCCGTAGGTGAACCTGCGGAAGGATCATTAACGAATCACACAAACAAAAAGAATTTGACTTGAACACATATATAAATAATAATAATATCGTCGGTAAGGAGCCGTACTCCTCCTATACCGACGAATCAAAGTATATACGACGTATTAACAAGCTATATACTTTAACAAACGAACTTTGCGACACGGAGTATTCTGGCTTGCCTCCGTTGTCAACAATAATTACAATAAGGAGGAGACAGACCCTCCAGCTACGAAACTATACGAAGAGAAGGTGGCACACTCTCTCGATCATCGGGATGAAGAGATTCACATATAAATATATATATATACACTAATGAAAATTCGAGGCGCTTGCGTGAGGTCGTACACAGAAAGACCCGCCGTCTTCGAATAATGAATGAATGAATGAATGAATAATAATAATATTATAAGAATAAGGGAACCAAGCTAAGCAAAGAATGAAACTAAAAATTACAGTGGAAACCACGTGTGAAGAGAGAAATGCAATCGAGGCGCCTGCGTGTGGTCGTACACAGAAAGACCCGCCGTCACGATCTCGTATTTCGACTTTGCATCGTGGAAACCCTACCAAACGAATAATAACGAAAAAAAATCTCTAAAGTGCCTCGTGTCGGAGAGACCGTGTTCTCACCTACCCTCTTCTATATTTCGTGGTCTGTGTTGCGTTAGCTCTCCTCCTAGCAACGGGACATATCGAAGACTCCTCTTTGGGATCGAACGAAGCGTCTATAAAGAGTCGACGGGAGCGAAAGAACGAGTAGCGAGCCGCGCAGAGAGAAAGGATACCGAACGTACATCTTCGAAGGTTCTCTTCGAAGATCCATGGATACCTGATCTGCGTCGACCGCTCTCTCGTCTCTTTCCAAACTCTCGTCGTTCCTCTAAACGTGCTTCCTACCCATAGGGCGTGTGCTCTTCGTGTGTCGTACGATGTTCGAAGTAACCAAACCACGTGTAACTTGCTCGTGGATATCATCGGGTAACCTAGAACGAAAACGCATTGCGTGGACGTGTTGGCCCGCTACGATACGCGCGATGGTCGACGACGATTCGTAACTAGTCTGGCCGAAGTTGGTTCAGAGGGGACCGCCGGCTGTCTATCCTCGATGTCGTGAGTCGGACACCCGTACCGTCGTTAGAGTTTCTTCAAACTCTGCTTCTGGATATTGGGAAGAAGACCGCTCGAGGACGACGGCCGTGCTGCGTCCCATCGAATTTTTTTTTTACACACTACCTGAACCGACCGAAGTTTCGTCTAGTTCGTCGTGGTCGTCGTCTAAATCATCGTCCCGTTCAGAGGGGACCGGTTGTCTATCCTCGTTGTCGTGAGTCGGACACCCGTACCGTCGTTAGAGTTTTTCAAACTCTGCTTCTGGATATTGGGAAGAAAGACCGCGCGAGGTGGATGACTGCGAGTCCCATCGAATTTTTTTTTTTATTTAAACTCGCACACACCACCTGAACGGAGATGTGTTCTCTTTCGTCGATTTTTCGGGCTTTAGTCGTCGTGTGGTCGCCATCCGTTCGGAGGGGACCGCCGGCTGTCTATCCTCGATGTCGTGTGTCGGACAACCCGTGCCGTCGCTATAGTTTTTCAAACTTTGCTTCTGGACATTGGGAAGAAAGACCGCTCGAGGTAGACTGCCGCGCGCGTGTCCCATCGAATCTTTATCACCCGAACGATTGAGACGCGCACCACACCCGCTTTTGCTTCGAATAATTGGACGAGAGAAAAAGGAATACATTATACGTCGTCGTATATCATGGGCTAGCCACCGTGCGTATTTCTTCGCGAGATCGTGTGCTGTACAGAGGATTCAGAATCGGGTGTATATCCCCGTCGTTTCCTGACGAACGGAGCTTCGATCTCGATGGTTGTTATATATATCATAATGCACTTTACGCCCGATCGGCGGACGCGTGTATCTTCGCGCGTTCGTCGGACTTCGCTTTCGAACATATTTTCGTGTCGTCAATCATATGGCGACTTCTGCGCATCCGATTCCCGTTGGTCGGACGTGTCGGATATCGGCTTCTTTCGAACCGAGAATATACGAGTACAAAAGAGAGTACATGAGTATAAAAACAAATACATAAACGATTACCCTGAACGGTGGATCACTTGGCTCGTGGGTCGATGAAGAACGCAGCTAATTGCGCGTCAACGTGTGAACTGCAGGACACATGAACATCGACATTTCGAACGCACATTGCGGTCCACGGATACAATTCCTGGACCACGCCTGGCTGAGGGTTGCTCACGTAAACCTAAGACTGCTTGCGTTGCGTATCGTTGCCTCTCTATCTGTCTCTCTCTGTCCCTTCTTGCCTCGTCAACAGCCCGCCGTCGTTCGTACATAGAACGTTTCCGAGTCGGAGGACGAGCGCCAAGAAAAGGATACGAATAAGAGCGGAAGAGGGCTCGTACGCGACGTACGAGCGATTGTTGGACGCTCGTCGGCGTTCGTCGCGGTCGTGCCGAGATCGTGTGCAAATCGTACGCATGCTCGATATTACTCTATCGTGTTCACGGGAGACTATAAAACTACACCTCTGTCTCTCTCTGTCCCTTCTTGCCTTAACAACCCGCCGTCGTTCGTGCATAGAGAACGTTTCAGAGTCGGACGAAGAGCAAGAAGAAGGATACGAATAAGAGCGGAGAGAACCGTCACGGACCTGCGTGAGTGCTCGCGGCGTCGCCGTACATGCACCGCTTCGTGTCGGTTATCGAATATATATATCCTCGTGGCCGATTTTTGTGTATCAGCCGCTGCTACGTTTGTTGGTCTTCGATGCACGAAGTCCGCGCCCCCGACGTCGTCTTAAATGAATATTATTTTGGCGAGACTAAGAGAAAGCAAAAATAATGGGAACTCTGTCGAGAGAGGAGAGAAGAGAGAACCAAGATTTATTAAGACCTAAACTTGGTGGCGTACGAAACTTTGCCGTACAACAACCGTCTTCATCTCAAGATGTTTTACTCGTACAGCCCCAGGGATCGAATGCCCACTCCGTCTATTCGTGCAGAGTGGAATCTCTGCACGCGAGGCGATTGACGATAACAACGAGGACCGTCACATCGGACGGGTCGTCGTTGCGTTTTTCATCCTCTGTGCTTTATGTGCCCGAAAGAAAAAAGCCGTAGATCCGGGAACGCACACGAGATTTCTTCGAACGCTGATGACTTAGGGACATGATCCCCAGCGTTGCGCGGAGATCGGAGAGTACGCGTACTTGTATCGGGACGAAAATTCCCCGTCGTCGCGTATCTCTCTGCCCGCGCG
>CAUVYS010000081.1:0-14562 GCA_963556215.1 Bombus vestalis
TACATTCGGCGTGTGAAATTGAGTAAAATCAGCGTTTTAAACGTCGAAATATCTGCAGCAGGAAAGAAATTACAGTCAAAATCGACGAAAGACCGCGTTTTTCCGTGCCGTTCGGCTTGTTTCGATGCTAAAAGTGGCGTGCGTTACATTCGGCGTGTGAAATTGAGTAAAATCAGCGTTTAGACGTCGAAATATCTCCAGCAGGAAAGAAATTACAGTCAACATCGACGAAAGACCGCGTTTTTCGAGCCGTCCGGCTTGTTTAGATGCTAAAAGTGGCGTGCGTTACATTCGGCGTGTGAAATTGAGTAAACTCAGCGTTTAAACGTCGAAATATCTCCAGCAGGAAAGAAATTACAGTCAAAATCGACGAAAGACCGCGTTTTGCGTGCCGTTCGGCTTGTTTCGATGCTAAAAGTGGCGTGCGTTACATTCGGCGTGTGAAATTGAGTAAAATCAGCGTTTTAAACGTCGAAATATCTCCAGCAGGAAAGAAATTACAGTCAAAATCGACGTAAGACCGCGTTTTTTCGAGCCGTCCGGCTTGTTTAGATGCTAAAAGTGGCGTGCGTTACATTCGGCGTGTGAAATTGAGTAAAATCAGCGTTTTAAAACGTCGAAATATCTGCAGCAGGAAAGAAATTACAGTCAAAATCGACGAAAGACCGCGTTTTGCGTGCCGTTCGGCTTGTTTCGATGCTAAAAGTGGCGTGCGTTACATTCGGCGTGTGAAATTGAGTAAAATCAGCGTTTTAAACGTCGAAATATCTCCAGCAGGAAAGAAATTACAGTCAAAATCGACGAAAGACCGCGTTTTGCGTGCCGTTCGGCTTGTTTCGATGCAAAAAGTGGCGTGCGTTACATTCGGCGTGTGAAATTGAGTAAAATCAGCGTTTTAAACGTCGAAATATCTCCAGCAGGAAAGAAATTACAGTCAACATCGACGAAAGACCGCGTTTTTCGAGCCGTCCGGCTTGTTTCGATGCTAAAAGTGGCGTGCGTTACATTCGGCGTGTGAAATTGAGTAAAATCAGCGTTTAGACGTCGAAATATCTCCAGCAGGAAAGAAATTACAGTCAACATCGACGAAAGACCGCGTTTTTCGAGCCGTCCGGCTTGTTTAGATGCTAAAAGTGGCGTGCGTTACATTCGGCGTGTGAAATTGAGTAAACTCAGCGTTTAAACGTCGAAATATCTCCAGCAGGAAAGAAATTACAGTCAAAATCGACGAAAGACCGCGTTTTGCGTGCCGTTCGGCTTGTTTCGATGCTAAAAGTGGCGTGCGTTACATTCGGCGTGTGAAATTGAGTAAAATCAGCGTTTTAAACGTCGAAATATCTCCAGCAGGAAAGAAATTACAGTCAAAATCGACGTAAGACCGCGTTTTTCGAGCCGTCCGGCTTGTTTAGATGCTAAAAGTGGCGTGCGTTACATTCGGCGTGTGAAATTGAGTAAAATCAGCGTTTTAAACGTCGAAATATCTGCAGCAGGAAAGAAATTACAGTCAAAATCGACGAAAGACCGCGTTTTGCGTGCCGTTCGGCTTGTTTCGATGCTAAAAGTGGCGTGCGTTACATTCGGCGTGTGAAATTGAGTAAAATCAGCGTTTAAACGTCGAAATATCTCCAGCAGGAAAGAAATTACAGTCAAAATCGACGAAAGACCGCGTTTTGCGTGCCGTTCGGCTTGTTTCGATGCAAAAAGTGGCGTGCGTTACATTCGGCGTGTGAAATTGAGTAAAATCAGCGTTTAAACGTCGAAATATCTCCAGCAGGAAAGAAATTACAGTCAACATCGACGAAAGACCGCGTTTTTTCGAGCCGTCCGGCTTGTTTAGATGCTAAAAGTGGCGTGCGTTACATTCGGCGTGTGAAATTGAGTAAAATCAGCGTTTAAACGTCGAAATATCTGCAGCAGGAAAGAAATTACAGTCAAAATCGACGAAAGACCGCGTTTTGCGTGCCGTTCGGCTTGTTTCGATGCTAAAAGTGGCGTGCGTTACATTCGGCGTGTGAAATTGAGTAAAATCAGCGTTTAAACGTCGAAATATCTCCAGCAGGAAAGAAATTACAGTCAACATCGACGAAAGACCGCGTTTTTCGAGCCGTCCGGCTTGTTTAGATGCTAAAAGTGGCGTGCGTTACATTCGGCGTGTGAAAATTGAGTAAATCAGCGTTTAAACGTCGAAATATCTCCAGCAGGAAAGAAATTACAGTCAAAATCGACGAAAGACCGCGTTTTTCGAGCCGTCCGGCTTGTTTAGATGCTAAAAGTGGCGTGCGTTACATTCGGCGTGTGAAATTGAGTAAAATCAGCGTTTAAACGTCGAAATATCTGCAGCAGGAAAGAAATTACAGTCAAAATCGACGAAAGACCGCGTTTTTCGAGCCGTCCGGCTTGTTTAGATGCTAAAAGTGGCGTGCGTTACATTCGGCGTGTGAAATTGAGTAAAATCAGCGTTTAAACGTCGAAATATCTGCAGCAGGAAAGAAATTACAGTCAAAATCGACGAAAGACCGCGTTTTGCGTGCCGTTCGGCTTGTTTCGATGCTAAAAGTGGCGTGCGTTACATTCGGCGTGTGAAATTGAGTAAAATCAGCGTTTAAACGTCGAAATATCTCCAGCAGGAAAGAAATTACAGTCAAAATCGACGAAAGACCGCGTTTTTCGAGCCGTCCGGCTTGTTTAGATGCTAAAAGTGGCGTGCGTTACATTCGGCGTGTGAAATTGAGTAAAATCAGCGTTTAAACGTCGAAATATCTGCAGCAGGAAAGAAATTACAGTCAAAATCGACGAAAGACCGCGTTTTGCGTGCCGTTCGGCTTGTTTCGATGCTAAAAGTGGCGTGCGTTACATTCGGCGTGTGAAATTGAGTAAAATCAGCGTTTAAACGTCGAAATATCTGCAGCAGGAAAGAAATTACAGTCAAAATCGACGAAAGACCGCGTTTTCCGTGCCGTTCGGCTTGTTTCGATGCTAAAAGTGGCGTGCGTTACATTCGGCGTGTGAAATTGAGTAAAATCAGCGTTTAGACGTCGAAATATCTCCAGCAGGAAAGAAATTACAGTCAACATCGACGAAAGACCGCGTTTTTTCGAGCCGTCCGGCTTGTTTAGATGCTAAAAGTGGCGTGCGTTACATTCGGCGTGTGAAATTGAGTAAAATCAGCGTTTAAACGTCGAAATATCTCCAGCAGGAAAGAAATTACAGTCAAAATCGACGAAAGACCGCGTTTTTGCGTGCCGTTCGGCTTGTTTCGATGCTAAAAGTGGCGTGCGTTACATTCGGCGTGTGAAATTGAGTAAAATCAGCGTTTAAACGTCGAAATATCTCCAGCAGGAAAGAAATTACAGTCAAAATCGACGTAAGACCGCGTTTTTTCGAGCCGTCCGGCTTGTTTAGATGCTAAAAGTGGCGTGCGTTACATTCGGCGTGTGAAATTGAGTAAAATCAGCGTTTAAACGTCGAAATATCTGCAGCAGGAAAGAAATTACAGTCAAAATCGACGAAAGACCGCGTTTTGCGTGCCGTTCGGCTTGTTTCGATGCTAAAAGTGGCGTGCGTTACATTCGGCGTGTGAAATTGAGTAAAATCAGCGTTTAAACGTCGAAATATCTGCAGCAGGAAAGAAATTACAGTCAAAATCGACGAAAGACCCGCGTTTTCCGTGCCGTTCGGCTTGTTTCGATGCTAAAAGTGGCGTGCGTTACATTCGGCGTGTGAAATTGAGTAAAATCAGCGTTTAGACGTCGAAATATCTCCAGCAGGAAAGAAATTACAGTCAACATCGACGAAAGACCGCGTTTTTCGAGCCGTCCGGCTTGTTTAGATGCTAAAAGTGGCGTGCGTTACATTCGGCGTGTGAAATTGAGTAAAATCAGCGTTTTAAACGTCGAAATATCTCCAGCAGGAAAGAAATTACAGTCAAAATCGACGAAAGACCGCGTTTTGCGTGCCGTTCGGCTTGTTTCGATGCTAAAAGTGGCGTGCGTTACATTCGGCGTGTGAAATTGAGTAAAATCAGCGTTTAAACGTCGAAATATCTCCAGCAGGAAAGAAATTACAGTCAAAATCGACGTAAGACCGCGTTTTTCGAGCCGTCCGGCTTGTTTAGATGCTAAAAGTGGCGTGCGTTACATTCGGCGTGTGAAATTGAGTAAAATCAGCGTTTTAAACGTCGAAATATCTGCAGCAGGAAAGAAATTACAGTCAAAATCGACGAAAGACCGCGTTTTGCGTGCCGTTCGGCTTGTTTCGATGCTAAAAGTGGCGTGCGTTACATTCGGCGTGTGAAATTGAGTAAAATCAGCGTTTAAACGTCGAAATATCTCCAGCAGGAAAGAAATTACAGTCAAAATCGACGAAAGACCGCGTTTCGCGTGCCGTTCGGCTTGTTTCGATGCTAAAAGTGGCGTGCGTTACATTCGGCGTGTGAAATTGAGTAAAATCAGCGTTTTAAACGTCGAAATATCTCCAGCAGGAAAGAAATTACAGTCAAAATCGACGAAAGACCGCGTTTTGCGTGCCGTTCGGCTTGTTTCGATGCTAAAAGTGGAGTGCGTTGCATTCGGCGTGTGAAATTGAGTAAAATCAGCGTTTAAACGTCGAAATATCTGCAGCAGGAAAGAAATTACAGTCAAAATCGACGAAAGACCGCGTTTTGCGTGCCGCTCGGCTTGTTTCGATGCTAAAAGTGGCGTACGTTACATTCGGCGTGTGAAATTGAGTAAAATCAGCGTTGAAACGTCGAAATATCTGCAGCAGGAAAGAAGTTACAGTCAAAATCGACGAAAGACCGCGTTTTGCGTGCCGTTCGGCTTGTTTCGATGCTAAAAGTGGCGTGCGTTACATTCGGCGTGTGAAATTGAGTAAAATCAGCGTTTAAACGTCGAAATATCTGCAGCAGGAAAGAAATTACAGTCAAAATCGACGAAAGACCGCGTTTTTTCGAGCCGTCCGGCTTGTTTAGATGCTAAAAGTGGCGTGCGTTACATTCGGCGTGTGAAATTGAGTAAAATCAGCGTTTAAACGTCGAAATATCTGCAGCAGGAAAGAAATTACAGTCAAAATCGACGAAAGACCGCGTTTTTGCGTGCCGTTCGGCTTGTTTCGATGCTAAAAGTGGCGTGCGTTACATTCGGCGTGTGAAATTGAGTAAAATCAGCGTTTTAAACGTCGAAATATCTCCAGCAGGAAAGAAATTACAGTCAAAATCGACGAAAGACCGCGTTTTTCGAGCCGTCCGGCTTGTTTAGATGCTAAAAGTGGCGTGCGTTACATTCGGCGTGTGAAATTGAGTAAAATCAGCGTTTAAACGTCGAAATATCTGCAGCAGGAAAGAAATTACAGTCAAAATCGACGAAAGACCGCGTTTTGCGTGCCGTTCGGCTTGTTTCGATGCTAAAAGTGGCGTGCGTTACATTCGGCGTGTGAAATTGAGTAAAATCAGCGTTTAAACGTCGAAATATCTGCAGCAGGAAAGAAATTACAGTCAAAATCGACGAAAGACCGCGTTTTGCGTGCCGTTCGGCTTGTTTCGATGCAAAAAGTGGCGTGCGTTACATTCGGCGTGTGAAATTGAGTAAAATCAGCGTTTAAACGTCGAAATATCTCCAGCAGGAAAGAAATTACAGTCAACATCGACGAAAGACCGCGTTTTTCGAGCCGTCCGGCTTGTTTAGATGCTAAAAGTGGCGTGCGTTACATTCGGCGTGTGAAATTGAGTAAAATCAGCGTTTAAACGTCGAAATATCTGCAGCAGGAAAGAAATTACAGTCAAAATCGACGAAAGACCGCGTTTTGCGTGCCGTTCGGCTTGTTTCGATGCTAAAAGTGGCGTGCGTTACATTCGGCGTGTGAAATTGAGTAAAATCAGCGTTTAAACGTCGAAATATCTCCAGCAGGAAAGAAATTACAGTCAACATCGACGAAAGACCGCGTTTTTCGAGCCGTCCGGCTTGTTTAGATGCTAAAAGTGGCGTGCGTTACATTCGGCGTGTGAAATTGAGTAAAATCAGCGTTTAAACGTCGAAATATCTGCAGCAGGAAAGAAATTACAGTCAAAATCGACGAAAGACCGCGTTTTTCGAGCCGTCCGGCTTGTTTAGATGCTAAAAGTGGCGTGCGTTACATTCGGCGTGTGAAATTGAGTAAAATCAGCGTTTAAACGTCGAAATATCTGCAGCAGGAAAGAAATTACAGTCAAAATCGACGAAAGACCGCGTTTTGCGTGCCGTTCGGCTTGTTTCGATGCTAAAAGTGGCGTGCGTTACATTCGGCGTGTGAAATTGAGTAAAATCAGCGTTTAAACGTCGAAATATCTCCAGCAGGAAAGAAATTACAGTCAAAATCGACGAAAGACCGCGTTTTTCGAGCCGTCCGGCTTGTTTAGATGCTAAAAGTGGCGTGCGTTACATTCGGCGTGTGAAATTGAGTAAAATCAGCGTTTAAACGTCGAAATATCTGCAGCAGGAAAGAAATTACAGTCAAAATCGACGAAAGACCGCGTTTTGCGTGCCGTTCGGCTTGTTTCGATGCTAAAAGTGGCGTGCGTTACATTCGGCGTGTGAAATTGAGTAAAATCAGCGTTTAAACGTCGAAATATCTGCAGCAGGAAAGAAATTACAGTCAAAATCGACGAAAGACCGCGTTTTCCGTGCCGTTCGGCTTGTTTCGATGCTAAAAGTGGCGTGCGTTACATTCGGCGTGTGAAATTGAGTAAAATCAGCGTTTAGACGTCGAAATATCTCCAGCAGGAAAGAAATTACAGTCAACATCGACGAAAGACCGCGTTTTTCGAGCCGTCCGGCTTGTTTAGATGCTAAACGTGGCGTGCGTTACATTCGGCGTGTGAAATTGAGTAAAATCAGCGTTTAAACGTCGAAATATCTCCAGCAGGAAAGAAATTACAGTCAAAATCGACGAAAGACCGCGTTTTGCGTGCCGTTCGGCTTGTTTCGATGCTAAAAGTGGCGTGCGTTACATTCGGCGTGTGAAATTGAGTAAA
Organism: Bombus vestalis; assembly: GCA_963556215.1. Taxonomy (NCBI): domain Eukaryota; kingdom Metazoa; phylum Arthropoda; class Insecta; order Hymenoptera; family Apidae; genus Bombus; species Bombus vestalis. The sequence continues at coordinate 7,007 of CAUVYS010000081.1, forward strand.
ATCAGCGTTTAAACGTCGAAATATCTCCAGCAGGAAAGAAATTACAGTCAAAATCGACGTAAGACCGCGTTTTTCGAGCCGTCCGGCTTGTTTAGATGCTAAAAGTGGCGTGCGTTACATTCGGCGTGTGAAATTGAGTAAAATCAGCGTTTAAACGTCGAAATATCTGCAGCAGGAAAGAAATTACAGTCAAAATCGACGAAAGACCGCGTTTTGCGTGCCGTTCGGCTTGTTTCGATGCTAAAAGTGGCGTGCGTTACATTCGGCGTGTGAAATTGAGTAAAATCAGCGTTTAAACGTCGAAATATCTGCAGCAGGAAAGAAATTACAGTCAAAATCGACGAAAGACCGCGTTTCGCGTGCCGTTCGGCTTGTTTCGATGCTAAAAGTGGCGTGCGTTACATTCGGCGTGTGAAATTGAGTAAAATCAGCGTTTAAACGTCGAAATATCTCCAGCAGGAAAGAAATTACAGTCAAAATCGACGAAAGACCGCGTTTTGCGTGCCGTTCGGCTTGTTTCGATGCTAAAAGTGGAGTGCGTTGCATTCGGCGTGTGAAATTGAGTAAAATCAGCGTTTAAACGTCGAAATATCTGCAGCAGGAAAGAAATTACAGTCAAAATCGACGAAAGACCGCGTTTTGCGTGCCGCTCGGCTTGTTTCGATGCTAAAAGTGGCGTACGTTACATTCGGCGTGTGAAATTGAGTAAAATCAGCGTTTAAACGTCGAAATATCTGCAGCAGGAAAGAAATTACAGTCAAAATCGACGAAAGACCGCGTTTTGCGTGCCGTTCGGCTTGTTTCGATGCTAAAAGTGGCGTGCGTTACATTCGGCGTGTGAAATTGAGTAAAATCAGCGTTTAAACGTCGAAATATCTGCAGCAGGAAAGAAATTACAGTCAAAATCGACGAAAGACCGCGTTTTGCGTGCCGTTCGGCTTGTTTCGATGCAAAAAGTGGCGTGCGTTACATTCGGCGTGTGAAATTGAGTAAAATCAGCGTTTAAACGTCGAAATATCTCCAGCAGGAAAGAAATTACAGTCAACATCGACGAAAGACCGCGTTTTTCGAGCCGTCCGGCTTGTTTAGATGCTAAAAGTGGCGTGCGTTACATTCGGCGTGTGAAATTGAGTAAAATCAGCGTTTAAACGTCGAAATATCTGCAGCAGGAAAGAAATTACAGTCAAAATCGACGAAAGACCGCGTTTTGCGTGCCGTTCGGCTTGTTTCGATGCTAAAAGTGGCGTGCGTTACATTCGGCGTGTGAAATTGAGTAAAATCAGCGTTTAAACGTCGAAATATCTCCAGCAGGAAAGAAATTACAGTCAACATCGACGAAAGACCGCGTTTTTCGAGCCGTCCGGCTTGTTTAGATGCTAAAAGTGGCGTGCGTTACATTCGGCGTGTGAAATTGAGTAAAATCAGCGTTTTAAACGTCGAAATATCTGCAGCAGGAAAGAAATTACAGTCAAAATCGACGAAAGACCGCGTTTTTCGAGCCGTCCGGCTTGTTTAGATGCTAAAAGTGGCGTGCGTTACATTCGGCGTGTGAAATTGAGTAAAATCAGCGTTTAAACGTCGAAATATCTGCAGCAGGAAAGAAATTACAGTCAAAATCGACGAAAGACCGCGTTTTGCGTGCCGTTCGGCTTGTTTCGATGCTAAAAGTGGCGTGCGTTACATTCGGCGTGTGAAATTGAGTAAAATCAGCGTTTAAACGTCGAAATATCTCCAGCAGGAAAGAAATTACAGTCAAAATCGACGAAAGACCGCGTTTTTCGAGCCGTCCGGCTTGTTTAGATGCTAAAAGTGGCGTGCGTTACATTCGGCGTGTGAAATTGAGTAAAATCAGCGTTTAAACGTCGAAATATCTGCAGCAGGAAAGAAATTACAGTCAAAATCGACGAAAGACCGCGTTTTGCGTGCCGTTCGGCTTGTTTCGATGCTAAAAGTGGCGTGCGTTACATTCGGCGTGTGAAATTGAGTAAAATCAGCGTTTAAACGTCGAAATATCTGCAGCAGGAAAGAAATTACAGTCAAAATCGACGAAAGACCGCGTTTTGCGTGCCGTTCGGCTTGTTTCGATGCAAAAAGTGGCGTGCGTTACATTCGGCGTGTGAAATTGAGTAAAATCAGCGTTTAAACGTCGAAATATCTCCAGCAGGAAAGAAATTACAGTCAACATCGACGAAAGACCGCGTTTTCGAGCCGTCCGGCTTGTTTAGATGCTAAAAGTGGCGTGCGTTACATTCGGCGTGTGAAATTGAGTAAAATCAGCGTTTTAAACGTCGAAATATCTGCAGCAGGAAAGAAATTACAGTCAAAATCGACGAAAGACCGCGTTTTGCGTGCCGTTCGGCTTGTTTCGATGCTAAAAGTGGCGTGCGTTACATTCGGCGTGTGAAATTGAGTAAAATCAGCGTTTTAAACGTCGAAATATCTGCAGCAGGAAAGAAATTACAGTCAAAATCGACGAAAGACCGCGTTTTGCGTGCCGTTCGGCTTGTTTCCATGCTAAAAGTGGCGTGCGTTACATTCGGCGTGTGAAATTGAGTAAAATCAGCGTTTAAACGTCGAAATATCTGCAGCAGGAAAGAAATTACAGTCAAAATCGACGAAAGACCGCGTTTTGCGTGCCGTTCGGCTTGTTTCGATGCTAAAAGTGGCGTGCGTTACATTCGGCGTGTGAAATTGAGTAAAATCAGCGTTTAAACGTTGAAATATCTCCAGCAGGAAAGAAATTACAGTCAAAATCGACGAAAGACCGCGTTTTTCGAGCCGTCCGGCTTGTTTAGATTTTAAAAGTGGCGTGCGTTACATTCGGCGTGTGAAATTGAGTAAAATCAGCGTTTAAACGTCGAAATATCTGCAGCAGGAAAGAAATTACAGTCAAAATCGACGAAAGACCGCGTTTTGCGTGCCGTTCGGCTTGTTTCGATGCTAAAAGTGGCGTGCGTTACATTCGGCGTGTGAAATTGAGTAAAATCAGCGTTTTAAACGTCGAAATATCTCCAGCAGGAAAGAAATTACAGTCAAAATCGACGAAAGACCGCGTTTTGCGTGCCGTTCGGCTTGTTTCGATGCTAAAAGTGGCGTGCGTTACATTCGGCGTGTGAAATTGAGTAAAATCAGCGTTTAAACGTCGAAATATCTCCAGCAGGAAAGAAATTACAGTCAAAATCGACGAAAGACCGCGTTTTGCGTGCCGTTCGGCTTGTTTCGATGCTAAAAGTGGAGTGCGTTGCATTCGGCGTGTGAAATTGAGCAAAATCAGCGTTTAAACGTCGAAATATCTGCAGCAGGAAAGAAATTACAGTCAAAATCGACGAAAGACCGCGTTTTGCGTGCCGCTCGGCTTGTTTCGATGCTAAAAGTGGCGTACGTTACATTCGGCGTGTGAAATTGAGTAAAATCAGCGTTGAAACGTCGAAATATCTGCAGCAGGAAAGAAATTACAGTCAAAATCGACGAAAGACCGCGTTTTGCGTGCCGTTCGGCTTGTTTCGATGCTAAAAGTGGCGTGCGTTACATTCGGCGTGTGAAATTGAGTAAAATCAGCGTTGAAACGTCGAAATATCTGCAGCAGGAAAGAAATTACAGTCAAAATCGACGAAAGACCGCGTTTTGCGTGCCGTTCGGCTTGTTTCGATGCTAAAAGTGGCGTGCGTTACATTCGGCGTGTGAAATTGAGTAAAATCAGCGTTTAAACGTCGAAATATCTCCAGCAGGAAAGAAATTACAGTCAAAATCGACGAAAGACCGCGTTTTGCGTGCCGCTCGGCTTGTTTCGATGCTAAAAGTGGCGTACGTTACATTCGGCGTGTGAAATTGAGTAAAATCAGCGTTGAAACGTCGAAATATCTGCAGCAGGAAAGAAATTACAGTCAAAATCGACGAAAGACCGCGTTTTGCGTGCCGTTCGGCTTGTTTCGATGCTAAAAGTGGCGTGCGTTACATTCGGCGTGTGAAATTGAGTAAAATCAGCGTTGAAACGTCGAAATATCTGCAGCAGGAAAGAAATTACAGTCAAATCGACGAAAGACCGCGTTTTGCGTGCCGTTCGGCTTGTTTCGATGCTAAAAGTGGCGTGCGTTACATTCGGCGTGTGAAATTGAGTAAAATCAGCGTTTAAACGTCGAAATATCTCCAGCAGGAAAGAAATTACAGTCAAAATCGACGAAAGACCGCGTTTTGCGTGCCGCTCGGCTTGTTTCGATGCTAAAAGTGGCGTACGTTACATTCGGCGTGTGAAATTGAGTAAAATCAGCGTTGAAACGTCGAAATATCTGCAGCAGGAAAGAAATTACAGTCAAAATCGACGAAAGACCGCGTTTTGCGTGCCGTTCGGCTTGTTTCGATGCTAAAAGTGGCGTGCGTTACATTCGGCGTTTGAAATTGAGTAAAATCAGCGTTTAAACGTCGAAATATCTCCAGCAGGAAAGAAATTACAGTCAAAATCGACGAAAGACCGCGTTTTGCGTGCCGTTCGGCTTGTTTCGATGCTAAAAGTGGCGTGCGTTACATTCGGCGTGTGAAATTGAGTAAAATCAGCGTTTAAACGTCGAAATATCTCCAGCAGGAAAGAAATTACAGTCAAAATCGACGAAAGACCGCGTTTTTCGAGCCGTCCGGCTTGTTTAGATTTTAAAAGTGGCGTGCGTTACATTCGGCGTGTGAAATTGAGTAAAATCAGCGTTTAAACGTCGAAATATCTGCCAGCAGGAAAGAAATTACAGTCAAAATCGACGAAAGACCGCGTTTTGCGTGCCGTTCGGCTTGTTTCGATGCTAAAAGTGGCGTGCGTTACATTCGGCGTGTGAAATTGAGTAAAATCAGCGTTTAAACGTCGAAATATCTCCAGCAGGAAAGAAATTACAGTCAAAATCGACGAAAGACCGCGTTTTGCGTGCCGTTCGGCTTGTTTCGATGCTAAAAGTGGCGTGCGTTACATTCGGCGTGTGAAATTGAGTAAAATCAGCGTTTAAACGTCGAAATATCTCCAGCAGGAAAGAAATTACAGTCAAAATCGACGAAAGACCGCGTTTTGCGTGCCGTTCGGCTTGTTTCGATGCTAAAAGTGGAGTGCGTTGCATTCGGCGTGTGAAATTGAGCAAAATCAGCGTTTAAACGTCGAAATATCTGCAGCAGGAAAGAAATTACAGTCAAAATCGACGAAAGACCGCGTTTTGCGTGCCGCTCGGCTTGTTTCGATGCTAAAAGTGGCGTACGTTACATTCGGCGTGTGAAATTGAGTAAAATCAGCGTTGAAACGTCGAAATATCTGCAGCAGGAAAGAAATTACAGTCAAAATCGACGAAAGACCGCGTTTTGCGTGCCGTTCGGCTTGTTTCGATGCTAAAAGTGGCGTGCGTTACATTCGGCGTGTGAAATTGAGTAAAATCAGCGTTGAAACGTCGAAATATCTGCAGCAGGAAAGAAATTACAGTCAAAATCGACGAAAGACCGCGTTTTGCGTGCCGTTCGGCTTGTTTCGATGCTAAAAGTGGCGTGCGTTACATTCGGCGTGTGAAATTGAGTAAAATCAGCGTTTAAACGTCGAAATATCTCCAGCAGGAAAGAAATTACAGTCAAAATCGACGAAAGACCGCGTTTTGCGTGCCGCTCGGCTTGTTTCGATGCTAAAAGTGGCGTACGTTACATTCGGCGTGTGAAATTGAGTAAAATCAGCGTTGAAACGTCGAAATATCTGCAGCAGGGAAGAAATTACAGTCAAAATCGACGAAAGACCGCGTTTTGCGTGCCGTTCGGCTTGTTTCGATGCTAAAAGTGGCGTGCGTTACATTCGGCGTGTGAAATTGAGTAAAATCAGCGTTGAAACGTCGAAATATCTGCAGCAGGAAAGAAATTACAGTCAAAATCGACGAAAGACCGCGTTTTGCGTGCCGTTCGGCTTGTTTCGATGCTAAAAGTGGCGTGCGTTACATTCGGCGTGTGAAATTGAGTAAAATCAGCGTTTAAACGTCGAAATATCTCCAGCAGGAAAGAAATTACAGTCAAAATCGACGAAAGACCGCGTTTTGCGTGCCGCTCGGCTTGTTTCGATGCTAAAAGTGGCGTACGTTACATTCGGCGTGTGAAATTGAGTAAAATCAGCGTTGAAACGTCGAAATATCTGCAGCAGGAAAGAAATTACAGTCAAAATCGACGAAAGACCGCGTTTTGCGTGCCGTTCGGCTTGTTTCGATGCTAAAAGTGGCGTGCGTTACATTCGGCGTTTGAAATTGAGTAAAATCAGCGTTGAAACGTCGAAATATCTGCAGCAGGAAAGAAATTACAGTCAAAATCGACGAAAGACCGCGTTTTGCGTGCCGCTCGGCTTGTTTCGATGCTAAAAGTGGCGTACGTTACATTCGGCGTGTGAAATTGAGTAAAATCAGCGTTTAAACGTCGAAATATCTCCAGCAGGAAAGAAATTACAGTCAAAATCGACGAAAGACCGCGTTTTGCGTGCCGTTCGGCTTGTTTCGATGCTAAAAGTGGCGTGCGTTACATTCGGCGTGTGAAATTGAGTAAAATCAGCGTTTAAACGTCGAAATATCTCCAGCAGGAAAGAATTACAGTCAAAATCGACGAAAGACCGCGTTTTGCGTGCCGTTCGGCTTGTTTCGATGCTAAAAGTGGCGTGCGTTACATTCGGCGTGTGAAATTGAGTAAAATCAGCGTTTAAACGTCGAAATATCTCCAGCAGGAAAGAAATTACAGTCAAAATCGACGAAAGACCGCGTTTTGCGTGCCGTTCGGCTTGTTTCGATGCTAAAAGTGGCGTGCGTTACATTCGGCGTGTGAAATTGAGTAAAATCAGCGTTTAAACGTCGAAATATCTCCAGCAGGAAAGAAATTACAGTCAAAATCGACGAAAGACCGCGTTTTGCGTGCCGTTCGGCTTGTTTCGATGCTAAAAGTGGCGTGCGTTACATTCGGCGTGTGAAATTGAGTAAAATCAGCGTTGAAACGTCGAAATATCTGCAGCAGGAAAGAAATTACAGTCAAAATCGACGAAAGACCGCGTTTTGCGTGCCGTTCGGCTTGTTTCGATGCCAAAAGTGGCGTGCGTTACATTCGGCGTGTGAAATTGAGTAAAATCAGCGTTGAAACGTCGAAATATCTGCAGCAGGAAAGAAATTACAGTCAAAATCGACGAAAGACCGCGTTTTGCGTGCCGTTCGGCTTGTTTCGATGCTAAAAGTGGCGTGCGTTACATTCGGCGTGTGAAATTGAGTAAAATCAGCGTTTAAACGTCGAAATATCTCCAGCAGGAAAGAAATTACAGTCAAAATCGACGAAAGACCGCGTTTTGCGTGCCGCTCGGCTTGTTTCGATGCTAAAAGTGGCGTACGTTACATTCGGCGTGTGAAATTGAGTAAAATCAGCGTTGAAACGTCGAAATATCTGCAGCAGGAAAGAAATTACAGTCAAAATCGACGAAAGACCGCGTTTTGCGTGCCGTTCGGCTTGTTTCGATGCTAAAAGTGGCGTGCGTTACATTCGGCGTGTGAAATTGAGTAAAATCAGCGTTGAAACGTCGAAATATCTGC
>CAUVYS010000082.1:0-2500 GCA_963556215.1 Bombus vestalis
ACGTGCTTCCTACCCATAGGGCGTGTGCTCTTCGTGTGTCGTACGATGTTCGAAGTAACCAAACCACGTGTAACTTGCTCGTGGATATCATCGGGTAACCTAGAACGAAAACGCATTGCGTGGACGTGTTGGCCCGCTACGATACGCGCGATGGTCGACGACGATTCGTAACTAGTCTGGCCGAAGTTGGTTCAGAGGGGACCGCCGGCTGTCTATCCTCGATGTCGTGAGTCGGACACCCGTACCGTCGTTAGAGTTTCTTCAAACTCTGCTTCTGGATATTGGGAAGAAGACCGCTCGAGGACGACGGCCGTGCTGCGTCCCATCGAATTTTTTTTTTACACACTACCTGAACCGACCGAAGTTTCGTCTAGTTCGTCGTGGTCGTCGTCTAAATCATCGTCCCGTTCAGAGGGGACCGGTTGTCTATCCTCGTTGTCGTGAGTCGGACACCCGTACCGTCGTTAGAGTTTTTCAAACTCTGCTTCTGGATATTGGGAAGAAAGACCGCGCGAGGTGGATGACTGCGAGTCCCATCGAATTTTTTTTTTTATTTAAACTCGCACACACCACCTGAACGGAGATGTGTTCTCTTTCGTCGATTTTTCGGGCTTTAGTCGTCGTGTGGTCGCCATCCGTTCGGAGGGGACCGCCGGCTGTCTATCCTCGATGTCGTGTGTCGGACAACCCGTGCCGTCGCTATAGTTTTTCAAACTTTGCTTCTGGACATTGGGAAGAAAGACCGCTCGAGGTAGACTGCCGCGCGCGTGTCCCATCGAATCTTTATCACCCGAACGATTGAGACGCGCACCACACCCGCTTTTGCTTCGAATAATTGGACGAGAGAAAAAGGAATACATTATACGTCGTCGTATATCATGGGCTAGCCACCGTGCGTATTTCTTCGCGAGATCGTGTGCTGTACAGAGGATTCAGAATCGGGTGTATATCCCCGTCGTTTCCTGACGAACGGAGCTTCGATCTCGATGGTTGTTATATATATCATAATGCACTTTACGCCCGATCGGCGGACGCGTGTATCTTCGCGCGTTCGTCGGACTTCGCTTTCGAACATATTTTCGTGTCGTCAATCATATGGCGACTTCTGCGCATCCGATTCCCGTTGGTCGGACGTGTCGGATATCGGCTTCTTTCGAACCGAGAATATACGAGTACAAAAGAGAGTACATGAGTATAAAAACAAATACATAAACGATTACCCTGAACGGTGGATCACTTGGCTCGTGGGTCGATGAAGAACGCAGCTAATTGCGCGTCAACGTGTGAACTGCAGGACACATGAACATCGACATTTCGAACGCACATTGCGGTCCACGGATACAATTCCTGGACCACGCCTGGCTGAGGGTTGCTCACGTAAACCTAAGACTGCTTGCGTTGCGTATCGTTGCCTCTCTATCTGTCTCTCTCTGTCCCTTCTTGCCTCGTCAACAGCCCGCCGTCGTTCGTACATAGAACGTTTCCGAGTCGGAGGACGAGCGCCAAGAAAAGGATACGAATAAGAGCGGAAGAGGGCTCGTACGCGACGTACGAGCGATTGTTGGACGCTCGTCGGCGTTCGTCGCGGTCGTGCCGAGATCGTGTGCAAATCGTACGCATGCTCGATATTACTCTATCGTGTTCACGGGAGACTATAAAACTACACCTCTGTCTCTCTCTGTCCCTTCTTGCCTTAACAACCCGCCGTCGTTCGTGCATAGAGAACGTTTCAGAGTCGGACGAAGAGCAAGAAGAAGGATACGAATAAGAGCGGAGAGAACCGTCACGGACCTGCGTGAGTGCTCGCGGCGTCGCCGTACATGCACCGCTTCGTGTCGGTTATCGAATATATATATCCTCGTGGCCGATTTTTGTGTATCAGCCGCTGCTACGTTTGTTGGTCTTCGATGCACGAAGTCCGCGCCCCCGACGTCGTCTTAAATGAATATTATTTTGGCGAGACTAAGAGAAAGCAAAAATAATGGGAACTCTGTCGAGAGAGGAGAGAAGAGAGAACCAAGATTTATTAAGACCTAAACTTGGTGGCGTACGAAACTTTGCCGTACAACAACCGTCTTCATCTCAAGATGTTTTACTCGTACAGCCCCAGGGATCGAATGCCCACTCCGTCTATTCGTGCAGAGTGGAATCTCTGCACGCGAGGCGATTGACGATAACAACGAGGACCGTCACATCGGACGGGTCGTCGTTGCGTTTTTCATCCTCTGTGCTTTATGTGCCCGAAAGAAAAAAGCCGCCGTAGATCCGGGAACGCACACGAGATTTCTTCGAACGCTGATGACTTAGGGACATGATCCCCAGCGTTGCGCGGAGATCGGAGAGTACGCGTACTTGTATCGGGACGAAAATTCCCCGTCGTCGCGTATCTCTCTGCCCGCGCGCCTGGCCCAAAGCCACGTTCGTCGGAAATCGATACAATACAAAGCGTGTGCGTGTCTAGCGTGTGTCTATGATCGGCTATACGGATGACATACAAGCT
>CAUVYS010000082.1:10000-17500 GCA_963556215.1 Bombus vestalis
TCCGGGTCGAAAAGTTTTTTCGAGTTATTTCGTTAAAAAGCGCTACGAGGTATGCATATTTATGCATAAAACGCAATAATAGGACGTAATACGTCGGGATTAAACGTTTATTTCGTTCCCGAAAAGTTGCGAAAAAATCGTGAAGCGACACGACCGGGACGTTGGAACTTAGAAAAATTTCGGAGCGGTACGGTGGGACTTAGAAAAATTCCGGGTCGAAAAGTTTTTTCGAGTTATTTCGTTAAAAAGCGCTACGAGGTATGCATATTTTTGCATAAATCGCAATAATAAGACGTAATACGTCGGGATTAAACGTTTATTTTGTCCCTGGAAAGTTATAAAAAAATGGACCGATACGACCGGGACGTTGGAACTTAGAAAAATTTCGGAGCGGTACGGTGGGACTTAGAAAAAATCCGGGTCGAAAAGTTTTTTCGAGTTATTTCGTTAAAAAGCGCTACGAGGTATGCATATTTATGCATAAAACGCAATAATAGGACGTAATACGTCGGGATTAAACGTTTATTTCGTTCCCGAAAAGTTGCGAAAAAATCGTGAAGCGACACGACCGGGACGTTGGAACTTAGAAAAATTTCGGAGCGGTACGGTGGGACTTAGAAAAAATCCGGGTCGAAAAGTTTTTTCGAGTTATTTCGTTAAAAAGCGCTACGAGGTATGCATATTTATGCATAAAACGCAATAATAGGACGTAATACGTCGGGATTAAACGTTTATTTCGTTCCCGAAAAGTTGCGAAAAAATCGTGAAGCGACACGACCGGGACGTTGGAACTTAGAAAAATTTCGGAGCGGTACGGTGGGACTTAGAAAAATTCCGGGTCGAAAAGTTTTTTCGAGTTATTTCGTTAAAAAGCGCTACGAGGTATGCATATTTTTGCATAAATCGCAATAATAAGACGTAATACGTCGGGATTAAACGTTTATTTTGTCCCTGGAAAGTTATAAAAAAATGGACCGATACGACCGGGACGTTGGAACTTAGAAAAATTTCGGAGCGGTACGGTGGGACTTAGAAAAAATCCGGGTCGAAAAGTTTTTTCGAGTTATTTCGTTAAAAAGCGCTACGAGGTATGCATATTTATGCATAAAACGCAATAATAGGACGTAATACGTCGGGATTAAACGTTTATTTCGTTCCCGAAAAGTTGCGAAAAAATCGTGAAGCGACACGACCGGGACGTTGGAACTTAGAAAAATTTCGGAGCGGTACGGTGGGACTTAGAAAAAATCCGGGTCGAAAAGTTTTTTCGAGTTATTTCGTTAAAAAGCGCTACGAGGTATGCATATTTATGCATAAAACGCAATAATAGGACGTAATACGTCGGGATTAAACGTTTATTTCGTTCCCGAAAAGTTGCGAAAAAATCGTGAAGCGACACGACCGGGACGTTGGAACTTAGAAAAATTTCGGAGCGGTACGGTGGGACTTAGAAAAATTCCGGGTCGAAAAGTTTTTTCGAGTTATTTCGTTAAAAAGCGCTACGAGGTATGCATATTTTTGCATAAATCGCAATAATAAGACGTAATACGTCGGGATTAAACGTTTATTTTGTCCCTGGAAAGTTATAAAAAAATGGACCGATACGACCGGGACGTTGGAACTTAGAAAAATTTCGGAGCGGTACGGTGGGACTTAGAAAAAATCCGGGTCGAAAAGTTTTTTCGAGTTATTTCGTTAAAAAGCGCTACGAGGTATGCATATTTATGCATAAAACGCAATAATAGGACGTAATACGTCGGGATTAAACGTTTATTTCGTTCACGAAAAGTTGCGAAAAAATCGTGAAGCGACACGACCGGGACGTTGGAACTTAGAAAAATTTCGGAGCGGTACGGTGGGACTTAGAAAAATTCCGGGTCGAAAAGTTTTTTCGATTTATTTCGTTAAAAAGCGTTACGAGGTGTGGATATTTTTGCATAAATCGCAATAATAAGACGTAATACGTCGGGATTAAACGTTTATTTTGTCCCTGGAAAGTTATAAAAAAATGGACCGATACGACCGGGACGTTGGAACTTAGAAAAATTTCGGAGCGGTACGATGGGACTTAGAAAAATTTCGACCGGTGCGAGCGACCGAAAAGATTTTTTCGAATTATTTCGTTAAAAAGCGTTATAAGGTATGAATATTTTTACAGAAATAGTTATATCTCTATTAAATACAACTGGATTAAACGTTTTTTTTGAATTTTTTAAAAAATTAGTGTTCGGCGAACTGACACGACTGGGATATTTGTATAATTTTTTCGTTAATTAATGTTGTAAGGTATATATTTTTTTGCATATTTCTCTTTCTTTTAATGTATTCTAATTGATTAATAACGTGTGTTTTGTCTGTATTGTTTAAAAATGGTCGTTTACTGATGAAATTTTTATATTAAAAAAAAAATTTAATTTTTTGCTAAAAATGTATTTAAAATATGTTTTTAACGCGTCTGGTAAAATATTTCGACGATTGGATGTTTTATATGGTACTTTTATTCTTGTAGCCTGTCGAGCGTTCCAGCGACTAAGTTCCAGCGTCCCTTCCGAACGGTACGTTGCTACGGAGGTTTTGCATCATAAGCGCGCGGCCGCTAGCCCGGCCGGCGCCGGCGTTCCGGCTGGCGCTTTCGTATCTATAAGAGAGACGTCGAGCCGGACGGTTCGGACGGAGCAGCGTTGAGCGCGTGGCTATTCTACGGCCTCGGTTGAGAATTCAGTCACCGCTCCTCGAGTCTTAGTGAATTTTTACTATTTCTCGACTGTTCCTCCGTTCTTCGTACTGGTTTTTTCTCTACACTGCTGCGCCGCGGGTCGCTGTCCTGGACGTAATGACCAGATATCGTGGCAAGGTTCCCCTTAGTCGGGAAGCTGGTGACCTGTGTGCACGTTCTAACTTTAAAGTTAGTGCGTGTGTGCTTGTACTAACAGAGTATCGATTTTTGCGGGGTCATCTGCGGATAGTATTCTAAGGATTAAGCTATCGCAGCAGATTTAACCCTTGGCTGTAGAGTGCGCTACCCTTTATAAGAGTAGCGCGTCTCTACAAGGGTGTTAACGATTTTTGAGATTGTATAATAAGAGAAGAATATTCTTACGGTATGTGCATTCGTGCCTTACCGTTAAGATGTTCTAAGCGAGCAGAAATACAAATTACTACAGGAATAATCTTGTGAAGTACGATTTTATCGATGATGATGGTGGTGATGGTGATGATGATGATGATGATGAGGAGGAGGAGAAAGAAAGAGTGGCGTTTGATGTTACGGTATATGGGTGTCAAACGACCACTAGATATATATATATACATATTATAAATGAAAAGTCTCGTCGTACGGTGTTTTACGTCGCACCTACGACACGGAGAACTTTTAAAAAGTAAAAATCTTATATGAATAAAGATCCCTGGTTGATCCTGCCAGTAGTCATATGCTTGTCTCAAAGATTAAGCCATGCATGTCTCAGTACATGCCGCATTAAGGTGAAACCGCGAATGGCTCATTAAATCAGTTATGGTTTCTTAGATCATACCTACATTTACTTGGATAACTGTGGTAATTCTAGAGCTAATACATGCAAACAGATTCCGACCAGAGATGGTAGGAATGCTTTTATTAGATCAAAACCAATCGGTGGCGGATGGCTCGTCTGTCCGTCCATCGTTTGTTTTGGTGACTCTGAATAACTTTGTGCTGATCGCATGGTCATCTAGCACCGGCGACGCATCTTTCAAATGTCTGCCTTATCAACTGTCGATGGTAGGTTCTGCGCCTACCATGGTTGTAACGGGTAACGGGGAATCAGGGTTCGATTCCGGAGAGGGAGCCTGAGAAACAGCTACCACATCCAAGGAAGGCAGCAGGCGCGCAAATTACCCACTCCCGGCACGGGGAGGTAGTGACGAAAAATAACGATACGGGACTCATCCGAGGCCCCGTAATCGGAATGAGTACACTTTAAATCCTTTAACGAGGACCAATTGGAGGGCAAGTCTGGTGCCAGCAGCCGCGGTAATTCCAGCTCCAATAGCGTATATTAAAGTTGTTGCGGTTAAAAAGCTCGTAGTTGAATCTGTGTGTCACAGTGTCGGTTCACCGCTCGCGGTGTTTAACTGGCATTATGTGGTACGTCCTATCGGTGGGCTTAGCTCCTCGCGGGCGGTCCAACTAATATCCCATCGCGGTGCTCTTCACTGAGTGTCGAGGTGGGCCGATACGTTTACTTTGAACAAATTAGAGTGCTTAAAGCAGGCTACCTTCGCCTGAATACTGTGTGCATGGAATAATGGAATAGGACCTCGGTTCTATTTTGTTGGTTTTCGGAGCCCCGAGGTAATGATTAATAGGGACAGATGGGGGCATTCGTATTGCGACGTTAGAGGTGAAATTCTTGGATCGTCGCAAGACGGACAGAAGCGAAAGCATTTGCCAAAAATGTTTTCATTAATCAAGAACGAAAGTTAGAGGTTCGAAGGCGATCAGATACCGCCCTAGTTCTAACCATAAACGATGCCAGCCAGCGATCCGCCGAAGTTCCTCCGATGACTCGGCGGGCAGCTTCCGGGAAACCAAAGCTTTTGGGTTCCGGGGGAAGTATGGTTGCAAAGCTGAAACTTAAAGGAATTGACGGAAGGGCACCACCAGGAGTGGAGCCTGCGGCTTAATTTGACTCAACACGGGAAACCTCACCAGGCCCGGACACCGGAAGGATTGACAGATTGATAGCTCTTTCTTGATTCGGTGGGTGGTGGTGCATGGCCGTTCTTAGTTGGTGGAGCGATTTGTCTGGTTAATTCCGATAACGAACGAGACTCTAGCCTGCTAAATAGACGTAACTTATGGTATCTCGAAGGCCCCCGGCTTCGGTCGGTGGGTTTTTACTACCAACGTACAAACAAATCTTCTTAGAGGAACAGGCGGCTTCTAGCCGCACGAGATTGAGCAATAACAGGTCTGTGATGCCCTTAGATGTTCTGGGCCGCACGCGCGCTACACTGAAGGAATCAGCGTGTTTTCCCTGGCCGAAAGGCCCGGGTAACCCGCTGAACCTCCTTCGTGCTAGGGATTGGGGCTTGCAATTATTCCCCATGAACGAGGAATTCCCAGTAAGCGCGAGTCATAAGCTCGCGTTGATTACGTCCCTGCCCTTTGTACACACCGCCCGTCGCTACTACCGATTGAATGATTTAGTGAGGTCTTCGGACTGGTGCGCGGCCAATGTGATAAGCATTGCCGATGTTACCGGGAAGATGACCAAACTTGATCATTTAGAGGAAGTAAAAGTCGTAACAAGGTTTCCGTAGGTGAACCTGCGGAAGGATCATTAACGAATCACACAAACAAAAAGAATTTGACTTGAACACATATATAAATAATAATAATATCGTCGGTAAGGAGCCGTACTCCTCCTATACCGACGAATCAAAGTATATACGACGTATTAACAAGCTATATACTTTAACAAACGAACTTTGCGACACGGAGTATTCTGGCTTGCCTCCGTTGTCAACAATAATTACAATAAGGAGGAGACAGACCCTCCAGCTACGAAACTATACGAAGAGAAGGTGGCACACTCTCTCGATCATCGGGATGAAGAGATTCACATATAAATATATATATATACACTAATGAAAATTCGAGGCGCTTGCGTGAGGTCGTACACAGAAAGACCCGCCGTCTTCGAATAATGAATGAATGAATGAATGAATAATAATAATATTATAAGAATAAGGGAACCAAGCTAAGCAAAGAATGAAACTAAAAATTACAGTGGAAACCACGTGTGAAGAGAGAAATGCAATCGAGGCGCCTGCGTGTGGTCGTACACAGAAAGACCCGCCGTCACGATCTCGTATTTCGACTTTGCATCGTGGAAACCCTACCAAACGAATAATAACGAAAAAAAATCTCTAAAGTGCCTCGTGTCGGAGAGACCGTGTTCTCACCTACCCTCTTCTATATTTCGTGGTCTGTGTTGCGTTAGCTCTCCTCCTAGCAACGGGACATATCGAAGACTCCTCTTTGGGATCGAACGAAGCGTCTATAAAGAGTCGACGGGAGCGAAAGAACGAGTAGCGAGCCGCGCAGAGAGAAAGGATACCGAACGTACATCTTCGAAGGTTCTCTTCGAAGATCCATGGATACCTGATCTGCGTCGACCGCTCTCTCGTCTCTTTCCAAACTCTCGTCGTTCCTCTAAACGTGCTTCCTACCCATAGGGCGTGTGCTCTTCGTGTGTCGTACGATGTTCGAAGTAACCAAACCACGTGTAACTTGCTCGTGGATATCATCGGGTAACCTAGAACGAAAACGCATTGCGTGGACGTGTTGGCCCGCTACGATACGCGCGATGGTCGACGACGATTCGTAACTAGTCTGGCCGAAGTTGGTTCAGAGGGGACCGCCGGCTGTCTATCCTCGATGTCGTGAGTCGGACACCCGTACCGTCGTTAGAGTTTCTTCAAACTCTGCTTCTGGATATTGGGAAGAAGACCGCTCGAGGACGACGGCCGTGCTGCGTCCCATCGAATTTTTTTTTTACACACTACCTGAACCGACCGAAGTTTCGTCTAGTTCGTCGTGGTCGTCGTCTAAATCATCGTCCCGTTCAGAGGGGACCGGTTGTCTATCCTCGTTGTCGTGAGTCGGACACCCGTACCGTCGTTAGAGTTTTTCAAACTCTGCTTCTGGATATTGGGAAGAAAGACCGCGCGAGGTGGATGACTGCGAGTCCCATCGAATTTTTTTTTTTATTTAAACTCGCACACACCACCTGAACGGAGATGTGTTCTCTTTCGTCGATTTTTCGGGCTTTAGTCGTCGTGTGGTCGCCATCCGTTCGGAGGGGACCGCCGGCTGTCTATCCTCGATGTCGTGTGTCGGACAACCCGTGCCGTCGCTATAGTTTTTCAAACTTTGCTTCTGGACATTGGGAAGAAAGACCGCTCGAGGTAGACTGCCGCGCGCGTGTCCCATCGAATCTTTATCACCCGAACGATTGAGACGCGCACCACACCCGCTTTTGCTTCGAATAATTGGACGAGAGAAAAAGGAATACATTATACGTCGTCGTATATCATGGGCTAGCCACCGTGCGTATTTCTTCGCGAGATCGTGTGCTGTACAGAGGATTCAGAATCGGGTGTATATCCCCGTCGTTTCCTGACGAACGGAGCTTCGATCTCGATGGTTGTTATATATATCATAATGCACTTTACGCCCGATCGGCGGACGCGTGTATCTTCGCGCGTTCGTCGGACTTCGCTTTCGAACATATTTTCGTGTCGTCAATCATATGGCGACTTCTGCGCATCCGATTCCCGTTGGTCGGACGTGTCGGATATCGGCTTCTTTCGAACCGAGAATATACGAGTACAAAAGAGAGTACATGAGTATAAAAACAAATACATAAACGATTACCCTGAACGGTGGATCACTTGGCTCGTGGGTCGATGAAGAACGCAGCTAATTGCGCGTCAACGTGTGAACTGCAGGAC
>CAUVYS010000082.1:25000-34440 GCA_963556215.1 Bombus vestalis
AGAGACTTTGAAAAATTTCGCGTTCGAAGGCTTTCTCGGAGTTATTTCGTTAAAAAGCACTACGACGTACACGCATTATAACGTAAATCGTCACAGTTCGACGTACCACGGTCGAACGTGACGATTTTTTTTATTTTTTTTAAGTTATAGTAACCGCCGGACCGATGCGACTGGAACGTTGGAACTTAGAAAAATTTCGGAGCGGTACGAAAGGAGCGGACGTTCCTTTCGTATTATTTCCTGAAAAAGCGTTATAACGCATTGATATTTTAACGTAAATCGTTACTGTTCGACGTATAACGGTCGAACGTGACGATTTTTTTATTTTTTTTTTAGTTATAGTAACCGCCGGACCGATGCGACTGGAACGTTGGAACTTAGAAAAATTTCGCACCGCTACGAAAGGAGCGGACGTTCCTTTCGAATTATTTCCTGAAAAAGCGTTATAACGCATTGATATTTTAACGTAAATCGTTACTGTTCGACGTATAACGGTCGAACGTGACGATTTTTTTATTTTTTTTTAAGTTATAGTAACCGCCGGACCGATGCGACTGGGACGTTGGAACTTAGAAAAATTTCGCACCGCTACGAAAGGAGCGGACGTTCCTTTCGTATTATTTCCTGAAAAAGCGTTATAACGCATTGATATTTTAACGTAAATCGTTACTGTTCGACGTATAACGGTCGAACGTGACGATTTTTTTATTTTTTTTTAAGTTATAGTAACCGCCGGACCGATGCGACTGGGACGTTGGAACTTAGAAAAATTTCGCACCGCTACGAAAGGAGCGGACGTTCCTTTCGTATTATTTCCTGAAAAAGCGTTATAACGCATTGATATTTTAACGTAAATCGTTACTGTTCGACGTATAACGGTCGAACGTGACGATTTTTTTATTTTTTTTTAAGTTATAGTAACCGCCGGACCGATGCGACCGGGAGGTTGGAACTTAGAAAAATTTCGAAGCGGTACGGTGGGACTTAGAAAAAATCCGGGTCGAAAAGTTTTTTCGAGTTATTTCGTTAAAAAGCGCTACGAGGTATGCATATTTATGCATAAAACGCAATAATAGGACGTAATACGTCGGGATTAAACGTTTATTTCGTTCCCGAAAAGTTGCGAAAAAATCGTGAAGCGACACGACCGGGACGTTGGAACACTTAGAAAAATTTCGGAGCGGTACGGTGGGACTTAGAAAAAATCCGGGTCGAAAAGTTTTTTCGAGTTATTTCGTTAAAAAGCGCTACGAGGTATGCATATTTATGCATAAAACGCAATAATAGGACGTAATACGTCGGGATTAAACGTTTATTTCGTTCCCGAAAAGTTGCGAAAAAATCGTGAAGCGACACGACCGGGACGTTGGAACTTAGAAAAATTTCGGAGCGGTACGGTGGGACTTAGAAAAATTCCGGGTCGAAAAGTTTTTTCGAGTTATTTCGTTAAAAAGCGCTACGAGGTATGCATATTTTTGCATAAATCGCAATAATAAGACGTAATACGTCGGGATTAAACGTTTATTTTGTCCCTGGAAAGTTATAAAAAAATGGACCGATACGACCGGGACGTTGGAACTTAGAAAAATTTCGGAGCGGTACGGTGGGACTTAGAAAAAATCCGGGTCGAAAAGTTTTTTCGAGTTATTTCGTTAAAAAGCGCTACGAGGTATGCATATTTATGCATAAAACGCAATAATAGGACGTAATACGTCGGGATTAAACGTTTATTTCGTTCCCGAAAAGTTGCGAAAAAATCGTGAAGCGACACGACCGGGACGTTGGAACTTAGAAAAATTTCGGAGCGGTACGGTGGGACTTAGAAAAAATCCGGGTCGAAAAGTTTTTTCGAGTTATTTCGTTAAAAAGCGCTACGAGGTATGCATATTTATGCATAAAACGCAATAATAGGACGTAATACGTCGGGATTAAACGTTTATTTCGTTCCCGAAAAGTTGCGAAAAAATCGTGAAGCGACACGACCGGGACGTTGGAACTTAGAAAAATTTCGGAGCGGTACGGTGGGACTTAGAAAAATTCCGGGTCGAAAAGTTTTTTCGAGTTATTTCGTTAAAAAGCGCTACGAGGTATGCATATTTTTGCATAAATCGCAATAATAAGACGTAATACGTCGGGATTAAACGTTTATTTTGTCCCTGGAAAGTTATAAAAAAATGGACCGATACGACCGGGACGTTGGAACTTAGAAAAATTTCGGAGCGGTACGGTGGGACTTAGAAAAAATCCGGGTCGAAAAGTTTTTTCGAGTTATTTCGTTAAAAAGCGCTACGAGGTATGCATATTTATGCATAAAACGCAATAATAGGACGTAATACGTCGGGATTAAACGTTTATTTCGTTCCCGAAAAGTTGCGAAAAAATCGTGAAGCGACACGACCGGGACGTTGGAACTTAGAAAAATTTCGGAGCGGTACGGTGGGACTTAGAAAAAATCCGGGTCGAAAAGTTTTTTCGAGTTATTTCGTTAAAAAGCGCTACGAGGTATGCATATTTATGCATAAAACGCAATAATAGGACGTAATACGTCGGGATTAAACGTTTATTTCGTTCCCGAAAAGTTGCGAAAAAATCGTGAAGCGACACGACCGGGACGTTGGAACTTAGAAAAATTTCGGAGCGGTACGGTGGGACTTAGAAAAATTCCGGGTCGAAAAGTTTTTTCGAGTTATTTCGTTAAAAAGCGCTACGAGGTATGCATATTTTTGCATAAATCGCAATAATAAGACGTAATACGTCGGGATTAAACGTTTATTTTGTCCCTGGAAAGTTATAAAAAAATGGACCGATACGACCGGGACGTTGGAACTTAGAAAAATTTCGGAGCGGTACGGTGGGACTTAGAAAAAATCCGGGTCGAAAAGTTTTTTCGAGTTATTTCGTTAAAAAGCGCTACGAGGTATGCATATTTATGCATAAAACGCAATAATAGGACGTAATACGTCGGGATTAAACGTTTATTTCGTTCACGAAAAGTTGCGAAAAAATCGTGAAGCGACACGACCGGGACGTTGGAACTTAGAAAAATTTCGGAGCGGTACGGTGGGACTTAGAAAAATTCCGGGTCGAAAAGTTTTTTCGATTTATTTCGTTAAAAAGCGTTACGAGGTGTGGATATTTTTGCATAAATCGCAATAATAAGACGTAATACGTCGGGATTAAACGTTTATTTTGTCCCTGGAAAGTTATAAAAAAATGGACCGATACGACCGGGACGTTGGAACTTAGAAGAAATTTCGGAGCGGTACGATGGGACTTAGAAAAATTTCGACCGGTGCGAGCGACCGAAAAGATTTTTTCGAATTATTTCGTTAAAAAGCGTTATAAGGTATGAATATTTTTACAGAAATAGTTATATCTCTATTAAATACAACTGGATTAAACGTTTTTTTTGAATTTTTTAAAAAATTAGTGTTCGGCGAACTGACACGACTGGGATATTTGTATAATTTTTTCGTTAATTAATGTTGTAAGGTATATATTTTTTTGCATATTTCTCTTTCTTTTAATGTATTCTAATTGATTAATAACGTGTGTTTTGTCTGTATTGTTTAAAAATGGTCGTTTACTGATGAAATTTTTATATTAAAAAAAAAATTTAATTTTTTGCTAAAAATGTATTTAAAATATGTTTTTAACGCGTCTGGTAAAATATTTCGACGATTGGATGTTTTATATGGTACTTTTATTCTTGTAGCCTGTCGAGCGTTCCAGCGACTAAGTTCCAGCGTCCCTTCCGAACGGTACGTTGCTACGGAGGTTTTGCATCATAAGCGCGCGGCCGCTAGCCCGGCCGGCGCCGGCGTTCCGGCTGGCGCTTTCGTATCTATAAGAGAGACGTCGAGCCGGACGGTTCGGACGGAGCAGCGTTGAGCGCGTGGCTATTCTACGGCCTCGGTTGAGAATTCAGTCACCGCTCCTCGAGTCTTAGTGAATTTTTACTATTTCTCGACTGTTCCTCCGTTCTTCGTACTGGTTTTTTCTCTACACTGCTGCGCCGCGGGTCGCTGTCCTGGACGTAATGACCAGATATCGTGGCAAGGTTCCCCTTAGTCGGGAAGCTGGTGACCTGTGTGCACGTTCTAACTTTAAAGTTAGTGCGTGTGTGCTTGTACTAACAGAGTATCGATTTTTGCGGGGTCATCTGCGGATAGTATTCTAAGGATTAAGCTATCGCAGCAGATTTAACCCTTGGCTGTAGAGTGCGCTACCCTTTATAAGAGTAGCGCGTCTCTACAAGGGTGTTAACGATTTTTGAGATTGTATAATAAGAGAAGAATATTCTTACGGTATGTGCATTCGTGCCTTACCGTTAAGATGTTCTAAGCGAGCAGAAATACAAATTACTACAGGAATAATCTTGTGAAGTACGATTTTATCGATGATGATGGTGGTGATGGTGATGATGATGATGATGATGAGGAGGAGGAGAAAGAAAGAGTGGCGTTTGATGTTACGGTATATGGGTGTCAAACGACCACTAGATATATATATATACATATTATAAATGAAAAGTCTCGTCGTACGGTGTTTTACGTCGCACCTACGACACGGAGAACTTTTAAAAAGTAAAAATCTTATATGAATAAAGATCCCTGGTTGATCCTGCCAGTAGTCATATGCTTGTCTCAAAGATTAAGCCATGCATGTCTCAGTACATGCCGCATTAAGGTGAAACCGCGAATGGCTCATTAAATCAGTTATGGTTTCTTAGATCATACCTACATTTACTTGGATAACTGTGGTAATTCTAGAGCTAATACATGCAAACAGATTCCGACCAGAGATGGTAGGAATGCTTTTATTAGATCAAAACCAATCGGTGGCGGATGGCTCGTCTGTCCGTCCATCGTTTGTTTTGGTGACTCTGAATAACTTTGTGCTGATCGCATGGTCATCTAGCACCGGCGACGCATCTTTCAAATGTCTGCCTTATCAACTGTCGATGGTAGGTTCTGCGCCTACCATGGTTGTAACGGGTAACGGGGAATCAGGGTTCGATTCCGGAGAGGGAGCCTGAGAAACAGCTACCACATCCAAGGAAGGCAGCAGGCGCGCAAATTACCCACTCCCGGCACGGGGAGGTAGTGACGAAAAATAACGATACGGGACTCATCCGAGGCCCCGTAATCGGAATGAGTACACTTTAAATCCTTTAACGAGGACCAATTGGAGGGCAAGTCTGGTGCCAGCAGCCGCGGTAATTCCAGCTCCAATAGCGTATATTAAAGTTGTTGCGGTTAAAAAGCTCGTAGTTGAATCTGTGTGTCACAGTGTCGGTTCACCGCTCGCGGTGTTTAACTGGCATTATGTGGTACGTCCTATCGGTGGGCTTAGCTCCTCGCGGGCGGTCCAACTAATATCCCATCGCGGTGCTCTTCACTGAGTGTCGAGGTGGGCCGATACGTTTACTTTGAACAAATTAGAGTGCTTAAAGCAGGCTACCTTCGCCTGAATACTGTGTGCATGGAATAATGGAATAGGACCTCGGTTCTATTTTGTTGGTTTTCGGAGCCCCGAGGTAATGATTAATAGGGACAGATGGGGGCATTCGTATTGCGACGTTAGAGGTGAAATTCTTGGATCGTCGCAAGACGGACAGAAGCGAAAGCATTTGCCAAAAATGTTTTCATTAATCAAGAACGAAAGTTAGAGGTTCGAAGGCGATCAGATACCGCCCTAGTTCTAACCATAAAACGATGCCAGCCAGCGATCCGCCGAAGTTCCTCCGATGACTCGGCGGGCAGCTTCCGGGAAACCAAAGCTTTTGGGTTCCGGGGGGAAGTATGGTTGCAAAGCTGAAACTTAAAGGAATTGACGGAAGGGCACCACCAGGAGTGGAGCCTGCGGCTTAATTTGACTCAACACGGGAAACCTCACCAGGCCCGGGACACCGGAAGGATTGACAGATTGATAGCTCTTTCTTGATTCGGTGGGTGGTGGTGCATGGCCGTTCTTAGTTGGTGGAGCGATTTGTCTGGTTAATTCCGATAACGAACGAGACTCTAGCCTGCTAAATAGACGTAACTTATGGTATCTCGAAGGCCCCCGGCTTCGGTCGGTGGGTTTTTACTACCAACGTACAAACAAATCTTCTTAGAGGAACAGGCGGCTTCTAGCCGCACGAGATTGAGCAATAACAGGTCTGTGATGCCCTTAGATGTTCTGGGCCGCACGCGCGCTACACTGAAGGAATCAGCGTGTTTTCCCTGGCCGAAAGGCCCGGGTAACCCGCTGAACCTCCTTCGTGCTAGGGATTGGGGCTTGCAATTATTCCCCATGAACGAGGAATTCCCAGTAAGCGCGAGTCATAAGCTCGCGTTGATTACGTCCCTGCCCTTTGTACACACCGCCCGTCGCTACTACCGATTGAATGATTTAGTGAGGTCTTCGGACTGGTGCGCGGCCAATGTGATAAGCATTGCCGATGTTACCGGGAAGATGACCAAACTTGATCATTTAGAGGAAGTAAAAGTCGTAACAAGGTTTCCGTAGGTGAACCTGCGGAAGGATCATTAACGAATCACACAAACAAAAAGAATTTGACTTGAACACATATATAAATAATAATAATATCGTCGGTAAGGAGCCGTACTCCTCCTATACCGACGAATCAAAGTATATACGACGTATTAACAAGCTATATACTTTAACAAACGAACTTTGCGACACGGAGTATTCTGGCTTGCCTCCGTTGTCAACAATAATTACAATAAGGAGGAGACAGACCCTCCAGCTACGAAACTATACGAAGAGAAGGTGGCACACTCTCTCGATCATCGGGATGAAGAGATTCACATATAAATATATATATATACACTAATGAAAATTCGAGGCGCTTGCGTGAGGTCGTACACAGAAAGACCCGCCGTCTTCGAATAATGAATGAATGAATGAATGAATAATAATAATATTATAAGAATAAGGGAACCAAGCTAAGCAAAGAATGAAACTAAAAATTACAGTGGAAACCACGTGTGAAGAGAGAAATGCAATCGAGGCGCCTGCGTGTGGTCGTACACAGAAAGACCCGCCGTCACGATCTCGTATTTCGACTTTGCATCGTGGAAACCCTACCAAACGAATAATAACGAAAAAAAATCTCTAAAGTGCCTCGTGTCGGAGAGACCGTGTTCTCACCTACCCTCTTCTATATTTCGTGGTCTGTGTTGCGTTAGCTCTCCTCCTAGCAACGGGACATATCGAAGACTCCTCTTTGGGATCGAACGAAGCGTCTATAAAGAGTCGACGGGAGCGAAAGAACGAGTAGCGAGCCGCGCAGAGAGAAAGGATACCGAACGTACATCTTCGAAGGTTCTCTTCGAAGATCCATGGATACCTGATCTGCGTCGACCGCTCTCTCGTCTCTTTCCAAACTCTCGTCGTTCCTCTAAACGTGCTTCCTACCCATAGGGCGTGTGCTCTTCGTGTGTCGTACGATGTTCGAAGTAACCAAACCACGTGTAACTTGCTCGTGGATATCATCGGGGTAACCTAGAACGAAAACGCATTGCGTGGACGTGTTGGCCCGCTACGATACGCGCGATGGTCGACGACGATTCGTAACTAGTCTGGCCGAAGTTGGTTCAGAGGGGACCGCCGGCTGTCTATCCTCGATGTCGTGAGTCGGACACCCGTACCGTCGTTAGAGTTTCTTCAAACTCTGCTTCTGGATATTGGGAAGAAGACCGCTCGAGGACGACGGCCGTGCTGCGTCCCATCGAATTTTTTTTTTACACACTACCTGAACCGACCGAAGTTTCGTCTAGTTCGTCGTGGTCGTCGTCTAAATCATCGTCCCGTTCAGAGGGGGACCGGTTGTCTATCCTCGTTGTCGTGAGTCGGACACCCGTACCGTCGTTAGAGTTTTTCAAACTCTGCTTCTGGATATTGGGAAGAAAGACCGCGCGAGGTGGATGACTGCGAGTCCCATCGAATTTTTTTTTTTATTTAAACTCGCACACACCACCTGAACGGAGATGTGTTCTCTTTCGTCGATTTTTCGGGCTTTAGTCGTCGTGTGGTCGCCATCCGTTCGGAGGGGACCGCCGGCTGTCTATCCTCGATGTCGTGTGTCGGACAACCGTGCCGTCGCTATAGTTTTTCAAACTTTGCTTCTGGACATTGGGAAGAAAGACCGCTCGAGGTAGACTGCCGCGCGCGTGTCCCATCGAATCTTTATCACCCGAACGATTGAGACGCGCACCACACCCGCTTTTGCTTCGAATAATTGGACGAGAGAAAAAGGAATACATTATACGTCGTCGTATATCATGGGCTAGCCACCGTGCGTATTTCTTCGCGAGATCGTGTGCTGTACAGAGGATTCAGAATCGGGTGTATATCCCCGTCGTTTCCTGACGAACGGAGCTTCGATCTCGATGGTTGTTATATATATCATAATGCACTTTACGCCCGATCGGCGGACGCGTGTATCTTCGCGCGTTCGTCGGACTTCGCTTTCGAACATATTTTCGTGTCGTCAATCATATGGCGACTTCTGCGCATCCGATTCCCGTTGGTCGGACGTGTCGGATATCGGCTTCTTTCGAACCGAGAATATACGAGTACAAAAGAGAGTACATGAGTATAAAAACAAATACATAAACGATTACCCTGAACGGTGGATCACTTGGCTCGTGGGTCGATGAAGAACGCAGCTAATTGCGCGTCAACGTGTGAACTGCAGGACACATGAACATCGACATTTCGAACGCACATTGCGGTCCACGGATACAATTCCTGGACCACGCCTGGCTGAGGGTTGCTCACGTAAACCTAAGACTGCTTGCGTTGCGTATCGTTGCCTCTCTATCTGTCTCTCTCTGTCCCTTCTTGCCTCGTCAACAGCCCGCCGTCGTTCGTACATAGAACGTTTCCGAGTCGGAGGACGAGCGCCAAGAAAAGGATACGAATAAGAGCGGAAGAGGGCTCGTACGCGACGTACGAGCGATTGTTGGACGCTCGTCGGCGTTCGTCGCGGTCGTGCCGAGATCGTGTGCAAATCGTACGCATGCTCGATATTACTCTATCGTGTTCACGGGAGACTATAAAACTACACCTCTGTCTCTCTCTGTCCCTTCTTGCCTTAACAACCCGCCGTCGTTCGTGCATAGAGAACGTTTCAGAGTCGGACGAAGAGCAAGAAGAAGGATACGAATAAGAGCGGAGAGAACCGTCACGGACCTGCGTGAGTGCTCGCGGCGTCGCCGTACATGCACCGCTTCGTGTCGGTTATCGAATATATATATCCTCGTGGCCGATTTTTTGTGTATCAGCCGCTGCTACGTTTGTTGGTCTTCGATGCACGAAGTCCGCGCCCCCGACGTCGTCTTAAATGAATATTATTTTGGCGAGACTAAGAGAAAGCAAAAATAATGGGAACTCTGTCGAGAGAGGAGAGAAGAGAGAACCAAGATTTA
>CAUVYS010000083.1:0-5000 GCA_963556215.1 Bombus vestalis
CGCGAAGCTGCGTACGTCCGTCGATGCGCACGACGGTCGTACGCGGCGGCATGGTACGTACGAAAAAGAAAAAAAATTTTCGCTACGTACGGCCGTCAACGGTCGTGCGTAGCGATTTTTTTTTCTTTAAAGTTAAACAGCGATACGTGAGCCGGCGTACAAGCAGAAAGCAATACGCCGCTGGACTTGGTCGCGTGCGGCAGAAAGCAATACGCCGCTGGACTTGGTCGCGTGCGGCAGAAAGCAATACGCCGCTGGACTTGGTCGCGTGCGGCAGAAAGCAATACGCCGCTGGACTTGGTCGCGTGCGGCAGAAAGCAATACGCCGCTGGACTTGGTCGCGTGCGAGCAGAAAGCAATACGCCGCTGGACTTGGTCGCGTGCGAGCAGAAAGCAATACGCCGCTGGACTTGGTCGCGTGCGAGCAGAAAGCAATACGCCGCTGGACTTGGTCGCGTGCGGCAGAAAGCAATACGCCGCTGGACTTGGTCGCGTGCGGCAGAAAGCAATACGCCGCTGGACTTGGTCGCGTGCGGCAGAAAGCAATACGCCGCTGGACTTGGTCGCGTGCGAGCAGAAAGCAATACGCCGCTGGACTTGGTCGCGTGCGGCAGAAAGCAATACGCCGCTGGACTTAGTCGCGAGCGGCAGAAAGCAATACGCCGCTGGACTTAGCCGCCTAAAAAAAAAAAAAAAAAAAAAAAAAAAAAAAAAAAAAAAAAAAGGTCATCAATTCGCGACTGAACTTAGTCGCGTGCGCTGGAAATTGTAATTTCGCTACGTACGGTCATGAATGGTCGTACGTAGCGATTTTTTTTTTCTTTAAAATCAAATAACAATACGTACAAATAGAAAGAAATACGCGGCTGGACTTAGTCGCGCGCAAGCAGAAAGCAATACGCCGCTGGACTTAGTCGCGTGCAAGCAGAAAGCAATACGCCGCTGGACTTAGTCGCGTGCAAGCAGAAAGCAATACGCCGCTGGACTTAGTCGCGTGCAAGCAGAAAGCAATACGCCGTAAGCGCACAGCGTCCAAGTTGCGATCGTTGCTCGCTCGCTGCGCTCGCTCGTACGAATCTAGCCCAACCCAAAACCGATCCTGCACAGTCGCCGATTTTAATAAAAGTCGAAGAACGAACGCGAATGGGATTGGTCTTTGGGTTGGGCTAATTTTTTTTCGAGCGAGCGGAGCGAGCGAGCAACGCGTAAAAGCGTAGAGACTTTGAAAAATTCGCGTTCGAAGGCTTTCTCGGAGTTATTTCGTTAAAAAGCACTACGACGTACACGCATTATAACGTAAATCGTCACAGTTCGACGTACCACGGTCGAACGTGACGATTTTTTTTATTTTTTTTAAGTTATAGTAACCGCCGGACCGATGCGACTGGAACGTTGGAACTTAGAAAAATTTCGGAGCGTACGAAAGGAGCGACGTTCCTTTCGTATTATTTCTGAAAAAGCGTTATAACGCATTGATAGTTTTAACGTAAATCGTTACTGTTCGACGTATAACGGTCGAAACGTGACGATTTTTTTATTTTTTTTTTAGTTATAGTAACGCCGGACCGATGCGACTGGAACGTTGGAACTTAGAAAAATTCGCACCGCTACGAAAGGAGCAGGACGTTCCTTTCGAATTATTTCTGAAAAAAGCGTTATAACGCATTGATATTTTAACGTAAATCGTTACTGTTCGACGTATAACGGTCGAACGTGACGATTTTTTTATTTTTTTTTAAGTTATAGTAACCGCCGGGACCGATGCGACTGGGACGTTGGAACTTAGAAAAATTTCGCACCGCTACGAAAGGAGCGGACGTTCCTTTCGTATTATTTCCTGAAAAAGCGTTATAACGCATTGATATTTTAACGTAAATCGTTACTGTTCGACGTATAACGGTCGAACGTGAACGATTTTTTTATTTTTTTTAAGTTATAGTAACCGCCGACCGATGCGACGGGAGGTTGGAACTTAGAAAAATTTCGAAGCGGTACGGTGGGACTTAGAAAAAATCCGGTCGAAAAGTTTTTTCGAGTTATTTCGTTAAAAAGCGCTACGAGGTATGCATATTTATGCATAAAACGCAATAATAGGACGTAATACGTCGGGATTAAACGTTTATTTCGTTCCCGAAAAGTTGCGAAAAAATCGTGAAGCGACACGACCGGGACGTTGGAACTTAGAAAAATTTCGGAGCGGTACGGTGGGACTTAGAAAAAATCCGGGTCGAAAAGTTTTTTCGAGTTATTTCGTTAAAAAGCGCTACGAGGTATGCATATTTATGCATAAAACGCAATAATAGGACGTAATACGTCGGGATTAAACGTTTATTTCGTTCCCGAAAAGTTGCGAAAAAATCGTGAAGCGACACGACCGGGGACGTTGGAACTTAGAAAAATTTCGGAGCGGTACGGTGGGACTTAGAAAAATTCCGGGTCGAAAAGTTTTTTCGAGTTATTTCGTTAAAAAGCGCTACGAGGTATGCATATTTTTGCATAAATCGCAATAATAAGACGTAATACGTCGGGATTAAACGTTTATTTTGTCCCTGGAAAGTTATAAAAAAATGGACCGATACGACCGGGACGTTGGAACTTAGAAAAATTTCGGAGCGGTACGGTGGGACTTAGAAAAAATCCGGGTCGAAAAGTTTTTCGAGTTATTTCGTTAAAAAGCGCTACGAGGTATGCATATTTATGCATAAAACGCAATAATAGGACGTAATACGTCGGGATTAAACGTTTATTTCGTTCCCGAAAAGTTGCGAAAAAATCGTGAAGCGACACGACCGGACGTTGGAACTTAGAAAAATTTCGGAGCGGTACGGTGGGACTTAGAAAAAATCCGGGTCGAAAAGTTTTTTCGAGTTATTTCGTTAAAAGCGCTACGAGGTATGCATATTTATGCATAAAACGCAATAATAGGACGTAATACGTCGGGATTAAACGTTTATTTCGTTCCCGAAAAGTTGCGAAAAAATCGTGAAGCGACACGACCGGGACGTTGGAACTTAGAAAAATTTCGGAGCGGTACGGTGGGACTTAGAAAAATTCCGGGTCGAAAAGTTTTTTCGAGTTATTTCGTTAAAAAGCGCTACGAGGTATGCATATTTTTGCATAAATCGCAATAATAAGACGTAATACGTCGGGATTAAACGTTTATTTTGTCCCTGGAAAGTTATAAAAAAATGGACCGATACGACCGGGACGTTGGAACTTAGAAAAATTTCGGAGCGGTACGGTGGGACTTAGAAAAAATCCGGGTCGAAAAGTTTTTTCGAGTTATTTCGTTAAAAAGCGCTACGAGGTATGCATATTTATGCATAAAACGCAATAATAGGACGTAATACGTCGGGATTAAACGTTTATTTCGTTCCCGAAAAGTTGCGAAAAAATCGTGAAGCGACACGACCGGGACGTTGGAACTTAGAAAAATTTCGGAGCGGTACGGTGGGACTTAGAAAAAATCCGGGTCGAAAAGTTTTTTCGAGTTATTTCGTTAAAAAGCGCTACGAGGTATGCATATTTATGCATAAAACGCAATAATAGGACGTAATACGTCGGGATTAAACGTTTATTTCGTTCCCGAAAAGTTGCGAAAAAATCGTGAAGCGACACGACCGGGACGTTGGAACTTAGAAAAATTTCGGAGCGGTACGGTGGGACTTAGAAAAATTCCGGGTCGAAAAGTTTTTTCGAGTTATTTCGTTAAAAAGCGCTACGAGGTATGCATATTTTTGCATAAATCGCAATAATAAGACGTAATACGTCGGGATTAAACGTTTATTTTGTCCCTGGAAAGTTATAAAAAAATGGACCGATACGACCGGGACGTTGGAACTTAGAAAAATTTCGGAGCGGTACGGTGGGACTTAGAAAAAATCCGGGTCGAAAAGTTTTTTCGAGTTATTTCGTTAAAAAGCGCTACGAGGTATGCATATTTATGCATAAAACGCAATAATAGGACGTAATACGTCGGGATTAAACGTTTATTTCGTTCACGAAAAGTTGCGAAAAAATCGTGAAGCGACACGACCGGGACGTTGGAACTTAGAAAAATTTCGGAGCGGTACGGTGGGACTTAGAAAAATTCCGGGTCGAAAAGTTTTTTCGATTTATTTCGTTAAAAAGCGTTACGAGGTGTGGATATTTTTGCATAAATCGCAATAATAAGACGTAATACGTCGGGATTAAACGTTTATTTTGTCCCTGGAAAGTTATAAAAAAATGGACCGATACGACCGGGACGTTGGAACTTAGAAAAATTTCGGAGCGGTACGATGGGACTTAGAAAAATTTCGACCGGTGCGAGCGACCGAAAAGATTTTTTCGAATTATTTCGTTAAAAAGCGTTATAAGGTATGAATATTTTTACAGAAATAGTTATATCTCTATTAAATACAACTGGATTAAACGTTTTTTTTGAATTTTTTAAAAATTAGTGTTCGGCGAACTGACACGACTGGGATATTTGTATAATTTTTTCGTTAATTAATGTTGTAAGGTATATATTTTTTTGCATATTTCTCTTTCTTTTAATGTATTCTAATTGATTAATAACGTGTGTTTTGTCTGTATTGTTTAAAAATGGTCGTTTACTGATGAAATTTTTATATTAAAAAAAAAATTTAATTTTTTGCTAAAAATGTATTTAAAATATGTTTTTAACGCGTCTGGTAAAATATTTCGACGATTGGATGTTTTATATGGTACTTTTATTCTTGTAGCCTGTCGAGCGTTCCAGCGACTAAGTTCCAGCGTCCCTTCCGAACGGTACGTTGCTACGGAGGTTTTGCATCATAAGCGCGCGGCCGCTAGCCCGGCCGGCGCCGGCGTTCCGGCTGGCGCTTTCGTATCTATAAGAGAGACGTCGAGCCGGACGGTTCGGACGGAGCAGCGTTGAGCGCGTGGCTATTCTACGGCCTCGGTTGAGAATTCAGTCACCGCTCCTCGAGTCTTAGTGAATTTTTACTATTTCTCGACTGTTCCTCCGTTCTTCG
>CAUVYS010000083.1:7500-10000 GCA_963556215.1 Bombus vestalis
AGTCGTAACAAGGTTTCCGTAGGTGAACCTGCGGAAGGATCATTAACGAATCACACAAACAAAAAGAATTTGACTTGAACACATATATAAATAATAATAATATCGTCGGTAAGGAGCCGTACTCCTCCTATACCGACGAATCAAAGTATATACGACGTATTAACAAGCTATATACTTTAACAAACGAACTTTGCGACACGGAGTATTCTGGCTTGCCTCCGTTGTCAACAATAATTACAATAAGGAGGAGACAGACCCTCCAGCTACGAAACTATACGAAGAGAAGGTGGCACACTCTCTCGATCATCGGGATGAAGAGATTCACATATAAATATATATATATACACTAATGAAAATTCGAGGCGCTTGCGTGAGGTCGTACACAGAAAGACCCGCCGTCTTCGAATAATGAATGAATGAATGAATGAATAATAATAATATTATAAGAATAAGGGAACCAAGCTAAGCAAAGAATGAAACTAAAAATTACAGTGGAAACCACGTGTGAAGAGAGAAATGCAATCGAGGCGCCTGCGTGTGGTCGTACACAGAAAGACCCGCCGTCACGATCTCGTATTTCGACTTTGCATCGTGGAAACCCTACCAAACGAATAATAACGAAAAAAAATCTCTAAAGTGCCTCGTGTCGGAGAGACCGTGTTCTCACCTACCCTCTTCTATATTTCGTGGTCTGTGTTGCGTTAGCTCTCCTCCTAGCAACGGGACATATCGAAGACTCCTCTTTGGGATCGAACGAAGCGTCTATAAAGAGTCGACGGGAGCGAAAGAACGAGTAGCGAGCCGCGCAGAGAGAAAGGATACCGAACGTACATCTTCGAAGGTTCTCTTCGAAGATCCATGGATACCTGATCTGCGTCGACCGCTCTCTCGTCTCTTTCCAAACTCTCGTCGTTCCTCTAAACGTGCTTCCTACCCATAGGGCGTGTGCTCTTCGTGTGTCGTACGATGTTCGAAGTAACCAAACCACGTGTAACTTGCTCGTGGATATCATCGGGTAACCTAGAACGAAAACGCATTGCGTGGACGTGTTGGCCCGCTACGATACGCGCGATGGTCGACGACGATTCGTAACTAGTCTGGCCGAAGTTGGTTCAGAGGGGACCGCCGGCTGTCTATCCTCGATGTCGTGAGTCGGACACCCGTACCGTCGTTAGAGTTTCTTCAAACTCTGCTTCTGGATATTGGGAAGAAGACCGCTCGAGGACGACGGCCGTGCTGCGTCCCATCGAATTTTTTTTTTACACACTACCTGAACCGACCGAAGTTTCGTCTAGTTCGTCGTGGTCGTCGTCTAAATCATCGTCCCGTTCAGAGGGGACCGGTTGTCTATCCTCGTTGTCGTGAGTCGGACACCCGTACCGTCGTTAGAGTTTTTCAAACTCTGCTTCTGGATATTGGGAAGAAAGACCGCGCGAGGTGGATGACTGCGAGTCCCATCGAATTTTTTTTTTTATTTAAACTCGCACACACCACCTGAACGGAGATGTGTTCTCTTTCGTCGATTTTTCGGGCTTTAGTCGTCGTGTGGTCGCCATCCGTTCGGAGGGGACCGCCGGCTGTCTATCCTCGATGTCGTGTGTCGGACAACCCGTGCCGTCGCTATAGTTTTTCAAACTTTGCTTCTGGACATTGGGAAGAAAGACCGCTCGAGGTAGACTGCCGCGCGCGTGTCCCATCGAATCTTTATCACCCGAACGATTGAGACGCGCACCACACCCGCTTTTGCTTCGAATAATTGGACGAGAGAAAAAGGAATACATTATACGTCGTCGTATATCATGGGCTAGCCACCGTGCGTATTTCTTCGCGAGATCGTGTGCTGTACAGAGGATTCAGAATCGGGTGTATATCCCCGTCGTTTCCTGACGAACGGAGCTTCGATCTCGATGGTTGTTATATATATCATAATGCACTTTACGCCCGATCGGCGGACGCGTGTATCTTCGCGCGTTCGTCGGACTTCGCTTTCGAACATATTTTCGTGTCGTCAATCATATGGCGACTTCTGCGCATCCGATTCCCGTTGGTCGGACGTGTCGGATATCGGCTTCTTTCGAACCGAGAATATACGAGTACAAAAGAGAGTACATGAGTATAAAAACAAATACATAAACGATTACCCTGAACGGTGGATCACTTGGCTCGTGGGTCGATGAAGAACGCAGCTAATTGCGCGTCAACGTGTGAACTGCAGGACACATGAACATCGACATTTCGAACGCACATTGCGGTCCACGGATACAATTCCTGGACCACGCCTGGCTGAGGGTTGCTCACGTAAACCTAAGACTGCTTGCGTTGCGTATCGTTGCCTCTCTATCTGTCTCTCTCTGTCCCTTCTTGCCTCGTCAACAGCCCGCCGTCGTTCGTACATAGAACGTTTCCGAGTCGGAGGACGAGCGCCAAGAAAAGGATACGAATAAGAGCGGAAGAGGGCTCGTACGCGACGTACGAGCGATTGTTGGACGCTCGTCGGCGT
>CAUVYS010000083.1:17500-20000 GCA_963556215.1 Bombus vestalis
CGTTACTGTTCGACGTATAACGG
Source organism: Bombus vestalis (assembly GCA_963556215.1). Taxonomy (NCBI): domain Eukaryota; kingdom Metazoa; phylum Arthropoda; class Insecta; order Hymenoptera; family Apidae; genus Bombus; species Bombus vestalis. Next base: position 17,524 of record CAUVYS010000083.1, read on the forward strand.
TCGAACGTGACGATTTTTTTATTTTTTTTTTAGTTATAGTAACCGCCGGACCGATGCGACTGGAACGTTGGAACTTAGAAAAATTTCGCACCGCTACGAAAGGAGCGGACGTTCCTTTCGAATTATTTCCTGAAAAAGCGTTATAACGCATTGATATTTTAACGTAAATCGTTACTGTTCGACGTATAACGGTCGAACGTGACGATTTTTTTATTTTTTTTTAAGTTATAGTAACCGCCGGACCGATGCGACTGGGACGTTGGAACTTAGAAAAATTTCGCACCGCTACGAAAGGAGCGGACGTTCCTTTCGTATTATTTCCTGAAAAAGCGTTATAACGCATTGATATTTTAACGTAAATCGTTACTGTTCGACGTATAACGGTCGAACGTGACGATTTTTTTATTTTTTTTTAAGTTATAGTAACCGCCGGACCGATGCGACTGGGACGTTGGAACTTAGAAAAATTTCGCACCGCTACGAAAGGAGCGGACGTTCCTTTCGTATTATTTCCTGAAAAAGCGTTATAACGCATTGATATTTTAACGTAAATCGTTACTGTTCGACGTATAACGGTCGAACGTGACGATTTTTTTATTTTTTTTTAAGTTATAGTAACCGCCGGACCGATGCGACCGGGAGGTTGGAACTTAGAAAAATTTCGAAGCGGTACGGTGGGACTTAGAAAAAATCCGGGTCGAAAAGTTTTTTCGAGTTATTTCGTTAAAAAGCGCTACGAGGTATGCATATTTATGCATAAAACGCAATAATAGGACGTAATACGTCGGGATTAAACGTTTATTTCGTTCCCGAAAAGTTGCGAAAAAATCGTGAAGCGACACGACCGGGACGTTGGAACTTAGAAAAATTTCGGAGCGGTACGGTGGGACTTAGAAAAAATCCGGGTCGAAAAGTTTTTTCGAGTTATTTCGTTAAAAAGCGCTACGAGGTATGCATATTTATGCATAAAACGCAATAATAGGACGTAATACGTCGGGATTAAACGTTTATTTCGTTCCCGAAAAGTTGCGAAAAAATCGTGAAGCGACACGACCGGGACGTTGGAACTTAGAAAAATTTCGGAGCGGTACGGTGGGACTTAGAAAAATTCCGGGTCGAAAAGTTTTTTCGAGTTATTTCGTTAAAAAGCGCTACGAGGTATGCATATTTTTGCATAAATCGCAATAATAAGACGTAATACGTCGGGATTAAACGTTTATTTTGTCCCTGGAAAGTTATAAAAAAATGGACCGATACGACCGGGACGTTGGAACTTAGAAAAATTTCGGAGCGGTACGGTGGGACTTAGAAAAAATCCGGGTCGAAAAGTTTTTTCGAGTTATTTCGTTAAAAAGCGCTACGAGGTATGCATATTTATGCATAAAACGCAATAATAGGACGTAATACGTCGGGATTAAACGTTTATTTCGTTCCCGAAAAGTTGCGAAAAAATCGTGAAGCGACACGACCGGGACGTTGGAACTTAGAAAAATTTCGGAGCGGTACGGTGGGACTTAGAAAAAATCCGGGTCGAAAAGTTTTTTCGAGTTATTTCGTTAAAAAGCGCTACGAGGTATGCATATTTATGCATAAAACGCAATAATAGGACGTAATACGTCGGGATTAAACGTTTATTTCGTTCCCGAAAAGTTGCGAAAAAATCGTGAAGCGACACGACCGGGACGTTGGAACTTAGAAAAATTTCGGAGCGGTACGGTGGGACTTAGAAAAATTCCGGGTCGAAAAGTTTTTTCGAGTTATTTCGTTAAAAAGCGCTACGAGGTATGCATATTTTTGCATAAATCGCAATAATAAGACGTAATACGTCGGGATTAAACGTTTATTTTGTCCCTGGAAAGTTATAAAAAAATGGACCGATACGACCGGGACGTTGGAACTTAGAAAAATTTCGGAGCGGTACGGTGGGACTTAGAAAAAATCCGGGTCGAAAAGTTTTTTCGAGTTATTTCGTTAAAAAGCGCTACGAGGTATGCATATTTATGCATAAAACGCAATAATAGGACGTAATACGTCGGGATTAAACGTTTATTTCGTTCCCGAAAAGTTGCGAAAAAATCGTGAAGCGACACGACCGGGACGTTGGAACTTAGAAAAATTTCGGAGCGGTACGGTGGGACTTAGAAAAAATCCGGGTCGAAAAGTTTTTTCGAGTTATTTCGTTAAAAAGCGCTACGAGGTATGCATATTTATGCATAAAACGCAATAATAGGACGTAATACGTCGGGATTAAACGTTTATTTCGTTCCCGAAAAGTTGCGAAAAAATCGTGAAGCGACACGACCGGGACGTTGGAACTTAGAAAAATTTCGGAGCGGTACGGTGGGACTTAGAAAAATTCCGGGTCGAAAAGTTTTTTCGAGTTATTTCGTTAAAAAGCGCTACGAGGTATGCATATTTTTGCATAAATCGCAATAATAAGACGTAATACGTCGGGATTAAACGTTTATTTTGTCCCT
>CAUVYS010000083.1:25000-27500 GCA_963556215.1 Bombus vestalis
CGTCGTGGTCGTCGTCTAAATCATCGTCCCGTTCAGAGGGGACCGGTTGTCTATCCTCGTTGTCGTGAGTCGGACACCCGTACCGTCGTTAGAGTTTTTCAAACTCTGCTTCTGGATATTGGGAAGAAAGACCGCGCGAGGTGGATGACTGCGAGTCCCATCGAATTTTTTTTTTTATTTAAACTCGCACACACCACCTGAACGGAGATGTGTTCTCTTTCGTCGATTTTTCGGGCTTTAGTCGTCGTGTGGTCGCCATCCGTTCGGAGGGGACCGCCGGCTGTCTATCCTCGATGTCGTGTGTCGGACAACCCGTGCCGTCGCTATAGTTTTTCAAACTTTGCTTCTGGACATTGGGAAGAAAGACCGCTCGAGGTAGACTGCCGCGCGCGTGTCCCATCGAATCTTTATCACCCGAACGATTGAGACGCGCACCACACCCGCTTTTGCTTCGAATAATTGGACGAGAGAAAAAGGAATACATTATACGTCGTCGTATATCATGGGCTAGCCACCGTGCGTATTTCTTCGCGAGATCGTGTGCTGTACAGAGGATTCAGAATCGGGTGTATATCCCCGTCGTTTCCTGACGAACGGAGCTTCGATCTCGATGGTTGTTATATATATCATAATGCACTTTACGCCCGATCGGCGGACGCGTGTATCTTCGCGCGTTCGTCGGACTTCGCTTTCGAACATATTTTCGTGTCGTCAATCATATGGCGACTTCTGCGCATCCGATTCCCGTTGGTCGGACGTGTCGGATATCGGCTTCTTTCGAACCGAGAATATACGAGTACAAAAGAGAGTACATGAGTATAAAAACAAATACATAAACGATTACCCTGAACGGTGGATCACTTGGCTCGTGGGTCGATGAAGAACGCAGCTAATTGCGCGTCAACGTGTGAACTGCAGGACACATGAACATCGACATTTCGAACGCACATTGCGGTCCACGGATACAATTCCTGGACCACGCCTGGCTGAGGGTTGCTCACGTAAACCTAAGACTGCTTGCGTTGCGTATCGTTGCCTCTCTATCTGTCTCTCTCTGTCCCTTCTTGCCTCGTCAACAGCCCGCCGTCGTTCGTACATAGAACGTTTCCGAGTCGGAGGACGAGCGCCAAGAAAAGGATACGAATAAGAGCGGAAGAGGGCTCGTACGCGACGTACGAGCGATTGTTGGACGCTCGTCGGCGTTCGTCGCGGTCGTGCCGAGATCGTGTGCAAATCGTACGCATGCTCGATATTACTCTATCGTGTTCACGGGAGACTATAAAACTACACCTCTGTCTCTCTCTGTCCCTTCTTGCCTTAACAACCCGCCGTCGTTCGTGCATAGAGAACGTTTCAGAGTCGGACGAAGAGCAAGAAGAAGGATACGAATAAGAGCGGAGAGAACCGTCACGGACCTGCGTGAGTGCTCGCGGCGTCGCCGTACATGCACCGCTTCGTGTCGGTTATCGAATATATATATCCTCGTGGCCGATTTTTGTGTATCAGCCGCTGCTACGTTTGTTGGTCTTCGATGCACGAAGTCCGCGCCCCCGACGTCGTCTTAAATGAATATTATTTTGGCGAGACTAAGAGAAAGCAAAAATAATGGGAACTCTGTCGAGAGAGGAGAGAAGAGAGAACCAAGATTTATTAAGACCTAAACTTGGTGGCGTACGAAACTTTGCCGTACAACAACCGTCTTCATCTCAAGATGTTTTACTCGTACAGCCCCAGGGATCGAATGCCCACTCCGTCTATTCGTGCAGAGTGGAATCTCTGCACGCGAGGCGATTGACGATAACAACGAGGACCGTCACATCGGACGGGTCGTCGTTGCGTTTTTCATCCTCTGTGCTTTATGTGCCCGAAAGAAAAAAGCCGTAGATCCGGGAACGCACACGAGATTTCTTCGAACGCTGATGACTTAGGGACATGATCCCCAGCGTTGCGCGGAGATCGGAGAGTACGCGTACTTGTATCGGGACGAAAATTCCCCGTCGTCGCGTATCTCTCTGCCCGCGCGCCTGGCCCAAAGCCACGTTCGTCGGAAATCGATACAATACAAAGCGTGTGCGTGTCTAGCGTGTGTCTATGATCGGCTATACGGATGACATACAAGCTCATGGTGTTGCGCAGCGTTTCTGTACCCGATGGAAGATGTGCATGAGAGTCCGTTACGAAGTTGTTGGATGGTCGTCGTCGTCGTCGTCGTCGTGCCAGAGAGACAATCGCTAATATCGCACGAAGAGATCGTGGAAGAGGAAGAGAACGATCCCCTTTGGCGAGGCTCGAGAAAGAAAACTCGATTAGAGAGAAGACGAGGTATACACGCGCGTACGTTGTCGTACGCGCGTGTGATTTTTTTTTTATGGCAATTCGGTGCTCCAAGTATTAGAGAAAAAGAGAGCGTTGGTCATCCCATGTCTCTTCGTCGTCTATCGCTGGACCGCGCATCCTAACACCGCCGGTCGTCCAGTCCCCGAGAACATACCGCGCAGTA
>CAUVYS010000084.1:0-115486 GCA_963556215.1 Bombus vestalis
CGACGTTTATAGGATGATTTTTCTTCTTTTCACACGCTGAACGTAACTCAAGCCGCTTTTAGCATCGAGACAAGCCCAACGGCTCGCAAAACGCCGTCTTTCGTCGGTTTTGACTGTAATTTCTTCAAAGATGGAGATATATCGACGTTTAAATGCTGATTCTAGTCAATTTCACATGCCGAATGTAACGCAAGCCGCTTTTAGCATCGAAACAAGCCCAACGGCTCGCAAAACGCGGTCTTTCGTCGACTTTGACTGTAATTTCTTTCCTGATGGAGGTATTTCGACGTTTAAAGGCTGATTTTACTTATTTTCACACGCTGAACGTAACGAACGCCACTTTTAGCATCGAAACAAGCACAACGGCTCGCAAAACCTGGTCTTTCCTCGATTTTGACAGTAATTTCTTTCCTGCTCTTGATATTTTGACGTTTAAACGCTGATTTTTCTTCTTTTCACACGCTGAACGTAACGAACGCCACTTTCAGCATCGAAACAAGCCCAGCGGCTCGCAAAACGCGGTCTTTCGTTGATTTTGAATGTAATTTCTTTCCAGATGGAGATATTTCGACGTTTAAAGGATGATTTTTCTTCTTTTCACACGCTGAACGTAACTCGAGCCGCTTTTAGCATCGAAACAAGCCCAACGGCACGCAAAACTCGGTCTTACGTCGATTTTGAATGTAATTTCTTTCCTGCTGGAGATATATCGACGTTTAAACGCTGATTTTGCTTCTTTTCACACGCCGAATGTAACGCAAGCCACTTTTAGCATCGAAACAAACCCAACTGCTCGCAAAAAGCCGTCTTTCGTCGATTTTGACTGTAATTTCTTTCCTGATGGAGATATTTCGACGTTTAAAGGCTGATTTTTCTTCTTTTCACACTCTGAACGTAACGCACGCCACTTTTAGCATCGAAACAAGCACAACGGCTCGCAATACTCGGTCTTTCCTCGATTTTGAATGTAATTTCTTTCCTGCTAGAGAAATATCGACGTTTAAACGCTGATTTTTCTTCTTTTCACACGCTGAACGTAACGCACGCCGCTTTTAGCATCGAAACAAGCCCAGCGGCTCGCAAAACGCGGTCTTTCGTCGATTTTGAGTGTACTTTCTTTCCTGATGGAGATATTTCGACGTTTAAAGGATGATTCTTCTTCTTTTCACACGCTGAACGTAACTCAAGCCGCTTTTAGCATCGAAACAAGCCCAGCGGCTCGCAAAACGCGGTCTTTCGTCGATTTTGACTGTAATTACTTTCCTGCTGGAGATATTTCGAAGTTTAAACGCTGATTCTAGTCAATTTCACACGCGGAATGTAACGCACGCCAAATTTAGCATCGAGACAAGCACAACGGCTCGCAATACTCGGTCATTCGTCGATTTTGAATGTAATTTCTTTCCTGCTAGAGAAATATCGACGTTTAAATGCTGATTTTGCTTCTTTTCACACTCTGAACGTAACGAACGCCACTTTTAGCATCGAAACAAGCCCAACGGCTCGCAAAACGCGGTCTTTCGTCGATTTTAACAGTAATTTCTTTCCTGCTCTTGATATTTCGACGTTTAAACGCTGATTTTACCTCTTTTCACACTCTGAGCGTAACGAACGCCACTTTTAGCATCGAGACAAGCCCAACGGCTCGCAAAACGCCGTCTTTCGTCGGTTTTGACTGTAATTTCTTTCCAGATGGAGATATTTCGACGTTTAAAGGATGATTTTTCTTCTTTTCACACGCTGAACGTAACTCAAGCCGCTTTTAGCATCGAAACAAACCCAGCGGCTCGCAAAACGCGGTTTTTCGTCGATTTTGACTGTAATTTCTTTCCTGCTATTGATATTTCGACATTTAAAGGCTGATTTTTCTTCTTTTCACACGCTGAACGTAACGAACGCCACTTTCAGCATCGAAACAAGCCCAGCGGCTCGCAAAACGCGGTCTTTCCTCGATTTTGACTGTAATTTCTTTCCAGATGGAGATATTTCGACGTTTAAAGGATGATTTTTCTTCTTTTCACACGCTGAACGTAACGAACGCCACTTTCAGCATCGAAACAAGCCCAGCGGCTCGCAAAACGCGGTCTTTCGTTGATTTTGAATGTAATTTCTTTCCAGATGGAGATATTTCGACGTTTAAAGGATGATTTTTCTTCTTTTCACACGCTGAACGTAACTCGAGCCGCTTTTAGCATCGAAACAAGCCCAACGGCACGCAAAACTCGGTCTTACGTCGATTTGGACAGTAATTTCTTTCCTGCTCTTGATATTTCGACATTTAAACGCTGATTGTACTTCTCTTCACACTCTGAACGTAACGCACGCCACTTTTAGCATCGAAACAAGCACAACGGCTCGCAAAACTCGGTCTTTCGTCGATTTTGACTGTAATTTCTTTCCTGATGGAGATATTTCGACGTTTAAAGGCTGATTTTTCTTCTCTTCACACTCTGAGCGTAACGAACGCCACTTTCAGCATCGAAACAAGCCCACCGGCTTGCAAAACGCGGTCTTTCGTCGATTTTGTATGTAATTTCTTTCCTGCTGGAGAAATATCGACGTTTAAAGTCTGATTTTACTTCTTTTCACACTCTGAACGTAACGCACGCCACTTTTAGCATCGAAACAAGCCCAGCGGCTCGCAAAACGCGGTCTTTCGTCGATTTTGACTGTAATTTCTTTCCTGCTCTTGATATTTCGACGTTTAAACGCTGATTTTGCTTCTTTTCACACTCTGAGCGTAAGGAACGCCACTTTTAGCATCGAAACAAGCCCAACGGCTCGCAAAACGCGGTCTTTCCTCGATTTTGACTGTAATTTCTTTCCCGATGGAGATATTTCGACGTTTAAACGCTGATTTTTCTTCTTTTCACACGCTGAACGTAACTCAAGCCGCTTTTATCATCGAGACAAGCCCAACGGCTCGCAAAACGCCGTCTTTCGTCGGTTTTGACTGTAATTTCTTCAAAGATGGAGATATATCGACGTTTAAATGCTGATTCTAGTCAATTTCACATGCCGAATGTAACGCAAGCCGCTTTTAGCATCGAAACAAGCCCAGCGACTCGCAAAACGCGGTCATTCGTCGATTTTGAATGTAATTTCTTTCCTGCTAGAGAAATATCGACGTTTAAATGCTGATTTTGCTTCTTTTCACACTCTGAACGTAACGAACGCCACTTTTAGCATCGAAACAAGCCCAACGGCTCGCAAAACGCGGTCTTTCGTCGATTTTAACAGTAATTTCTTTCCTGCTCTTGATATTTCGACGTTTAAACGCTGATTTTACCTCTTTTCACACTCTGAGCGTAACGAACGCCACTTTTAGCATCGAGACAAGCCCAACGGCTCGCAAAACGCCGTCTTTCGTCGGTTTTGACTGTAATTTCTTCAAAGATGGAGATATATCGACGTTTAAATGCTGATTCTAGTCAATTTCACATGCCGAATGTAACGCAAGCCGCTTTTAGCATCGAAACAAGCCCAACGGCACGCAAAACGCGGTCTTTCGTCGACTTTGACTGTAATTTCTTTCCTGATGGAGGTATTTCGACGTTTAAAGGCTGATTTTACTTCTTTTCACACGCTGAACGTAACGAACGCCACTTTTAGCATCGAAACAAGCACAACGGCTCGCAAAACCTGGTCTTTCCTCGATTTTGACAGTAATTTCTTTCCTGCTCTTGATATTTCGACGTTTAAACGCTGATTTTACTTCTTTTCACACTCTAAGCGTAACGAGCGCCACTTTTAGCATCGAGACAAGCCCAACGGCTCGCAAAACGCGGTCTTTCGTCGATTTTGAATGTAATTTCTTTCCAGATGGAGATATTTCGACGTTTAAAGGATGATTTTTCTTCTTTTCACACGCTGAACGTAACTCAAGCCGCTTTTAGCATCGAAACAAACCCAGCGGCTCGCAAAACGCGGTCTTTCGTCGATTTTGACTGTAATTTCTTTCCTGCTATTGATATTTCGACATTTAAAGGCTGATTTTTCTTCTTTTCACACGCTGAACGTAACGAACGCCACTTTCAGCATCGAAACAAGCCCAGCGGCTCGCAAAACGCGGTCTTTCCTCGATTTTGACTGTAATTTCTTTCCAGATGGAGATATTTCGACGTTTATAGGATGATTTTTCTTCTTTTCACACGCTGAACGTAACTCAAGCCGCTTTTAGCATCGAGACAAGCCCAACGGCTCGCAAAACGCCGTCTTTCGTCGGTTTTGACTGTAATTTCTTCAAAGATGGAGATATATCGACGTTTAAATGCTGATTCTAGTCAATTTCACATGCCGAATGTAACGCAAGCCGCTTTTAGCATCGAAACAAGCCCAGCGACTCGCAAAACGCGGTCATTCGTCGATTTTGAATGTAATTTCTTTCCTGCTGGAGATATATCAACGTTTAAACGCTGATTTTGCTTCTTTTCACACTCTGAACGTAACGAACGCCACTTTTAGCATCGAAACAAGCCCAACGGCTCGCAAAACGCGGTCTTTCGTCGATTTTGACTGGAATTTCTTTCTGATGGAGATATTTCGACGTTTAAACGCTGATTGTACTTCTCTTCACACTCTGAACGTAACGCACGCCACTTTTAGCATCGAAACAAGCACAACGGCTCGCAAAACTCGGTCTTTCGTCGATTTTGACTGTAATTTCTTTCCTGATGGAGATATTTCGACGTTTAAAGGCTGATTTTTCTTCTCTTCACACTCTGAGCGTAACGAACGCCACTTTCAGCATCGAAACAAGCCCACCGGCTTGCAAAACGCGGTCTTTCGTCGATTTTGTATGTAATTTCTTTCCTGCTGGAGAAATATCGACGTTTAAAGTCTGATTTTACTTCTTTTCACACTCTGAACGTAACGCACGCCACTTTTAGCATCGAAACAAGCCCAGCGGCTCGCAAAACGCGGTCTTTCGTCGATTTTGACTGTAATTTCTTTCCTGCTATTGATATTTCGACATTTAAAGGCTGATTTTTCTTCTTTTCACACGCTGAACGTAACGAACGCCACTTTCAGCATCGCAACAACCCCAGCGGCTCGCAAAACGCGGTCTTTCGTCGATTTGGACAGTAATTTCTTTCCTGCTCTTGATATTTCGACGTTTAAACGCTGATTTTGCTTCTTTTCACACTCTGAGCGTAAGGAACGCCACTTTTAGCATCGAAACAAGCCCAACGGCTCGCAAAACGCGGTCTTTCCTCGATTTTGACTGTAATTTCTTTCCCGATGGAGATATTTCGACGTTTAAACGCTGATTTTTCTTCTTTCACACGCTGACGTAACTCAAGCCGCTTTTATCATCGAGACAAGCCCAACGGCTCGCAAAACGCCGTCTTTCGTCGGTTTTGACTGTAATTTCTTCAAAGATGGAGATATATCGACGTTTAAATGCTGATTCTAGTCAATTTCACATGCCGAATGTAACGCAAGCCGCTTTTAGCATCGAAACAAGCCCAGCGACTCGCAAAACGCGGTCATTCGTCGATTTTGAATGTAATTTCTTTCCTGCTAGAGAAATATCGACGTTTAAATGCTGATTTTGCTTCTTTTCACACTCTGAACGTAACGAACGCCACTTTTAGCATCGAAACAAGCCCAACGGCTCGCAAACGCGGTCTTTCGTCGATTTTAACAGTAATTTCTTTCCTGCTCTTGATATTTCGACGTTTAAACGCTGATTTTACCTCTTTTCACACTCTGAGCGTAACGAACGCCACTTTTAGCATCGAGACAAGCCCAACGGCTCGCAAAACGCCGTCTTTCGTCGGTTTTGACTGTAATTTCTTCAAAGATGGAGATATATCGACGTTTAAATGCTGATTCTAGTCAATTTCACATGCCGAATGTAACGCAAGCCGCTTTTAGCATCGAAACAAGCCCAACGGCACGCAAAACGCGGTCTTTCGTCGACTTTGACTGTAATTTCTTTCCTGATGGAGGTATTTCGACGTTTAAAGGCTGATTTTACTTCTTTTCACACGCTGAACGTAACGAACGCCACTTTTAGCATCGAAACAAGCACAACGGCTCGCAAAACCTGGTCTTTCCTCGATTTTGACAGTAATTTCTTTCCTGCTCTTGATATTTCGACGTTTAAACGCTGATTTTACTTCTTTTCACACTCTAAGCGTAACGAGCGCCACTTTTAGCATCGAAACAAGCCAACGGCTCGCAAAACGCGGTCTTTCCTCGATTTTGACTGTAATTTCTTTCCCGATGGAGATATTTCGACGTTTAAACGCTGATTTTTCTTCTTTTCACACGCTGAACGTAACTCAAGCCGCTTTTAGCATCGAGACAAGCCCAGCGGCTCGCACAACGCGGTCTTTCGTCGATTTTGACTGTAATTTCTTTCCTGCTATTGATATTTCGACATTTAAAGGCTGATTTTTCTTCTTTTCACACGCTGAACGTAACGAACGCCACTTTCAGCATCGCAACAACCCCAGCGGCTCGCAAAACGCGGTCTTTCGTCGATTTGGACAGTAATTTCTTTCCTGCTCTTGATATTTCGACGTTTAAACGCTGATTTTGCTTCTTTTCACACTCTGAGCGTAAGGAACGCCACTTTTAGCATCGAAACAAGCCCAACGGCTCGCAAAACGCGGTCTTTCCTCGATTTTGACTGTAATTTCTTTCCCGATGGAGATATTTCGACGTTTAAACGCTGATTTTTCTTCTTTTCACACGCTGAACGTAACTCAAGCCGCTTTTATCATCGAGACAAGCCCAACGGCTCGCAAAACGCCGTCTTTCGTCGGTTTTGACTGTAATTTCTTCAAAGATGGAGATATATCGACGTTTAAATGCTGATTCTAGTCAATTTCACATGCCGAATGTAACGCAAGCCGCTTTTAGCATCGAAACAAGCCCAGCGACTCGCAAAACGCGGTCATTCGTCGATTTTGAATGTAATTTCTTTCCTGCTGGAGAAATATCGACGTTTAAAGGCTGATTTTACTTCTTTTCACACTCTGAACGTAACGAACGCCACTTTTAGCATCGAAACAAGCCCAACGGCTCGCAAAACGCGGTCTTTCGTCGATTTTAACAGTAATTTCTTTCCTGCTCTTGATATTTCGACGTTTAAACGCTGATTTTACCTCTTTTCACACTCTGAGCGTAACGAACGCCACTTTTAGCATCGAGACAAGCCCAACGGCTCGCAAAACGCCGTCTTTCGTCGGTTTTGACTGTAATTTCTTCAAAGATGGAGATATATCGACGTTTAAATGCTGATTCTAGTCAATTTCACATGCCGAATGTAACGCAAGCCGCTTTTAGCATCGAAACAAGCCCAACGGCTCGCAAAACGCGGTCTTTCGTCGACTTTGACTGTAATTTCTTTCCTGATGGAGGTATTTCGACGTTTAAAGGCTGATTTTACTTATTTTCACACGCTGAACGTAACGAACGCCACTTTTAGCATCGAAACAAGCACAACGGCTCGCAAAACCTGGTCTTTCCTCGATTTTGACACTAATTTCTTTCCTGCTCTTGATATTTTGACGTTTAAACGCTGATTTTTCTTCTTTTCACACGCTGAACGTAACGAACGCCACTTTCAGCATCGAAACAAGCCCAGCGGCTCGCAAAACGCGGTCTTTCGTTGATTTTGAATGTAATTTCTTTCCAGATGGAGATATTTCGACGTTTTAAAGGATGATTTTTCTTCTTTTCACACGCTGAACGTAACTCGAGCCGCTTTTAGCATCGAAACAAGCCCAACGGCACGCAAAACTCGGTCTTACGTCGATTTTGAATGTAATTTCTTTCCTGCTGGAGATATATCGACGTTTAAACGCTGATTTTGCTTCTTTTCACACGCCGAATGTAACGCAAGCCACTTTTAGCATCGAAACAAACCCAACTGCTCGAAAAAGCCGTCTTTCGTCGATTTTGACTGTAATTTCTTTCCTGATGGAGATATTTCGACGTTTAAAGGCTGATTTTTCTTCTTTTCACACTCTGAACGTAACGCACGCCACTTTTAGCATCGAAACAAGCACAACGGCTCGCAATACTCGGTCTTTCCTCGATTTTGAATGTAATTTCTTTCCTGCTAGAGAAATATCGACGTTTAAACGCTGATTTTTCTTCTTTTCACACGCTGAACGTAACGCACGCCGCTTTTAGCATCGAAACAAGCCCAGCGGCTCGCAAAACGCGGTCTTTCGTCGATTTTGAGTGTACTTTCTTTCCTGATGGAGATATTTCGACGTTTAAAGGATGATTCTTCTTCTTTTCACACGCTGAACGTAACTCAAGCCGCTTTTAGCATCGAAACAAGCCCAGCGGCTCGCAAAACGCGGTCTTTCGTCGATTTTGACTGTAATTACTTTCCTGCTGGAGATATTTCGAAGTTTAAACGCTGATTCTAGTCAATTTCACACGCGGAATGTAACGCACGCCAAATTTAGCATCGAGACAAGCACAACGGCTCGCAATACTCGGTCTTTCCTCGATTTTGAATGTAATTTCTTTCCTGCTAGAGAAATATCGACGTTTAAACGCTGATTTTTCTTCTTTTCACACGCTGAACGTAACGCACGCCGCTTTTAGCATCGAAAAAGCCCAGCGGCTCGCAAAACGCGGTCTTTCCTCGATTTTGACTGTAATTTCTTTCCCGATGGAGATATTTCGACGTTTAAAGGATGATTTTTCTTCTTTTCACACGCTGAACGTAACTCAAGCCGCTTTTATCATCGAGACAAGCCCAACGGCTCGCAAAACGCCGTCTTTCGTCGGTTTTGACTGTAATTTCTTCAAAGATGGAGATATATCGACGTTTAAATGCTGATTCTAGTCAATTTCACATGCCGAATGTAACGCAAGCCGCTTTTAGCATCGAAACAAGCCCAGTGACTCGCAAAACGCGGTCATTCGTCGATTTTGAATGTAATTTCTTTCCTGCTAGAGAAATATCGACGTTTAAATGCTGATTTTGCTTCTTTTCACACTCTGAACGTAACGAACGCCACTTTTAGCATCGAAACAAGCCCAACGGCTCGCAAAACGCGGTCTTTCGTCGATTTTAACAGTAATTTCTTTCCTGCTCTTGATATTTCGACGTTTAAATGCTGATTTTACCTCTTTTCACACTCTGAGCGTAACGAACGCCACTTTTAGCATCGAGACAAGCCCAACGGCTCGCAAAACGCCGTCTTTCGTCGGTTTTGACTGTAATTTCTTCAAAGATGGAGATATATCGACGTTTAAATGCTGATTCTAGTCAATTTCACATGCCGAATGTAACGCAAGCCGCTTTTAGCATCGAAACAAGCCCAACGGCTCGCAAAACGCGGTCTTTCGTCGACTTTGACTGTAATTTCTTTCCTGATGGAGGTATTTCGACGTTTAAAGGCTGATTTTACTTATTTTCACACGCTGAACGTAACGAACGCCACTTTTAGCATCGAAACAAGCACAACGGCTCGCAAAACCTGGTCTTTCCTCGATTTTGACAGTAATTTCTTTCCTGCTCTTGATATTTCGACGTTTAAACGCTGATTTTACCTCTTTTCACACTCTGAGCGTAACGAACGCCACTTTTAGCATCGAGACAAGCCCAACGGCTCGCAAAACGCCGTCTTTCGTCGGTTTTGACTGTAATTTCTTCAAAGATGGAGATATATCGACGTTTAAATGCTGATTCTAGTCAATTTCACATGCCGAATGTAACGCAAGCCGCTTTTAGCATCGAAACAAGCCCAACGGCTCGCAAAACGCGGTCTTTCGTCGACTTTGACTGTAATTTCTTTCCTGATGGAGGTATTTCGACGTTTAAAGGCTGATTTTACTTATTTTCACACGCTGAACGTAACGAACGCCACTTTCAGCATCGAAACAAGCCCAGCGGCTCGCAAAACGCGGTCTTTCGTTGATTTTGAATGTAATTTCTTTCCAGATGGAGATATTTCGACGTTTAAAGGATGATTTTTCTTCTTTTCACACGCTGAACGTAACTCGAGCCGCTTTTAGCATCGAAACAAGCCCAACGGCACGCAAAACTCGGTCTTACGTCGATTTTGAATGTAATTTCTTTCCTGCTGGAGATATATCGACGTTTAAACGCTGATTTTGCTTCTTTTCACACGCCGAATGTAACGCAAGCCACTTTTAGCATCGAAACAAACCCAACTGCTCGCAAAAAGCCGTCTTTCGTCGATTTTGACTGTAATTTCTTTCCTGATGGAGATATTTCGACGTTTAAAGGCTGATTTTTCTTCTTTTCACACGCTGAACGTAACGAACGCCACTTTCAGCATCGAAACAAGCCCAGCGGCTCGCAAAACGCGGTCTTTCGTCGATTTTGAATGTAATTTCTTTCCTGCTGGAGAAATATCGACGTTTAAACGCTGATTTTACTTCTTTTCACACTCTGAACGTAACGCACGCCGCTTTTAGCATCGAGACAAGCCCAGCGGCTCGCACAACGCGGTCTTTCGTCGATTTTGACTGTAATTTCTTTCCTGCTATTGATATTTCGACATTTAAAGGCTGATTTTTCTTCTTTTCACACGCTGAACGTAACGAACGCCACTTTCAGCATCGTAACAAGCCCAGCGGCTCGCAAAACGCGGTCTTTCGTCGATTTTGACAGTAATTTCTTTCCTGCTCTTGATATTTCGACGTTTAAACGCTGATTTTACTTCTTTTCACACTCTGAGCGTAACGAACGCCACTTTTAGCATCGAGACAAGCCCAACGGCTCGCAAAACGCCGTCTTTCGTCGGTTTTGACTGTAATTTCTTCAAAGATGGAGATATATCGACGTTTAAATGCTGATTCTAGTCAATTTCACATGCCGAATGTAACGCAAGCCGCTTTTAGCATTGAAACAAGCCCAGCGACTCGCAAAACGCGGTCATTCGTCGATTTTGAATGTAATTTAAATTCCTGCTAGAGAAATATCGACGTTTAAATGCTGATTTTGCTTCTTTTCACACTCTGAACGTAACGAACGCCACTTTTAGCATCGAAACAAGCCCAACGGCTCGCAAAACGCGGTCTTTCGTCGATTTTAACAGTAATTTCTTTCCTGCTCTTGATATTTCGACGTTTAAACGCTGATTTTACCTCTTTTCACACTCTGAGCGTAACGAACGCCACTTTTAGCATCGAAACAAGCACAACGGCTCGCAAAACCTGGTCTTTCCTCGATTTTGACAGTAATTTCTTTCCTGCTCTTGATATTTCGACGTTTAAACGCTGATTTTACTTCTTTTCACACTCTAAGCGTAACGAGCGCCACTTTTAGCATCGAGACAAGCCCAACGGCTCGCAAATCGCGGTCTTTCGTCGATTTTGACAGTAATTTCTTTCCTGATGGAGATATTTCGACGTTTAAAGGCTGATTTTTCTTCTTTTCACACGCTGAACGTAACGCACGCCGCTTTTAGCATCGAAACAAGCCCAACGGCACGCAAAACTCGGTCTTTCGTCGATTTTGACTGTAATTACTTTCCTGCTGGAGATATTTCGAAGTTTAAACGCTGATTCTAGTCAATTTCACACGCGGAATGTAACGCACGCCAAATTTAGCATCGAGACAAGCCCAACGGCTCGCAAAACGCCGTCTTTCGTCGATTTTGACTGTAATTTCTTTCCTGCTGGAGAAATATCGACGTCTAAACGCTGATTTTACTTCTTTTCACACTCTGAACGTAACGCACGCCGCTTTTAGCATCGAAACAAACCCAGCGGCTCGCAAAACGCGGTCTTTCGTCGATTTTGACTGTAATTTCTTTCCTGCTATTGATATTTCGACATTTAAAGGCTGATTTTTCTTGTTTTCACACGCTGAACGTAACGAACGCCACTTTCAGCATCGAAACAAGCCCAGCGGCTCGCAAAACGCGGTCTTTCGTTGATTTTGAATGTAATTTCTTTCCAGATGGAGATATTTCGACGTTTAAAGGATGATTTTTCTTCTTTTCACACGCTGAACGTAACTCGAGCCGCTTTTAGCATCGAAACAAGCCCAACGGCACGCAAAACTCGGTCTTACGTCGATTTTGAATGTAATTTCTTTCCTGCTGGAGATATATCGACGTTTAAACGCTGATTTTGCTTCTTTTCACACGCCGAATGTAACGCAAGCCACTTTTAGCATCGAAACAAACCCAACTGCTCGCAAAAAGCCGTCTTTCGTCGATTTTGACTGTAATTTCTTTCCTGATGGAGATATTTCGACGTTTAAAGGCTGATTTTTCTTCTTTTCACACGCTGAACGTAACGAACGCCACTTTCAGCATCGAAACAAGCCCAGCGGCTCGCAAAACGCGGTCTTTCGTCGATTTTGAATGTAATTTCTTTCCTGCTGGAGAAATATCGACGTTTAAACGCTGATCTTACTTCTTTTCACACTCTGAACGTAACGCACGCCGCTTTTAGCATCGAGACAAGCCCAGCGGCTCGCACAACGCGGTCTTTCGTCGATTTTGACTGTAATTTCTTTCCTGCTATTGATATTTCGACATTTAAAGGCTGATTTTTCTTCTTTTCACACGCTGAACGTAACGAACGCCACTTTCAGCATCGTAACAAGCCCAGCGGCTCGCAAAACGCGGTCTTTCGTCGATTTTGACAGTAATTTCTTTCCTGCTCTTGATATTTCGACGTTTAAACGCTGATTTTACTTCTTTTCACACTCTGAGCGTAACGAACGCCACTTTTAGCATCGAGACAAGCCCAACGGCTCGCAAAACGCCGTCTTTCGTCGGTTTTGACTGTAATTTCTTCAAAGATGGAGATATATCGACGTTTAAATGCTGATTCTAGTCAATTTCACATGCCGAATGTAACGCAAGCCGCTTTTAGCATTGAAACAAGCCCAGCGACTCGCAAAACGCGGTCATTCGTCGATTTTGAATGTAATTTAAATTCCTGCTAGAGAAATATCGACGTTTAAATGCTGATTTTGCTTCTTTTCACACTCTGAACGTAACGAACGCCACTTTTAGCATCGAAACAAGCCCAACGGCTCGCAAAACGCGGTCTTTCGTCGATTTTAACAGTAATTTCTTTCCTGCTCTTGATATTTCGACGTTTAAACGCTGATTTTACCTCTTTTCACACTCTGAGCGTAACGAACGCCACTTTTAGCATCGAAACAAGCACAACGGCTCGCAAAACCTGGTCTTTCCTCGATTTTGACAGTAATTTCTTTCCTGCTCTTGATATTTCGACGTTTAAACGCTGATTTTACTTCTTTTCACACTCTAAGCGTAACGAGCGCCACTTTTAGCATCGAGACAAGCCCAACGGCTCGCAAATCGCGGTCTTTCGTCGATTTTGACAGTAATTTCTTTCCTGATGGAGATATTTCGACGTTTAAAGGCTGATTTTTCTTCTTTTCACACGCTGAACGTAACGCACGCCGCTTTTAGCATCGAAACAAGCCCAACGGCACGCAAAACTCGGTCTTTCGTCGATTTTGACTGTAATTACTTTCCTGCTGGAGATATTTCGAAGTTTAAACGCTGATTCTAGTCAATTTCACACGCGGAATGTAACGCACGCCAAATTTAGCATCGAGACAAGCCCAACGGCTCGCAAAACGCCGTCTTTCGTCGATTTTGACTGTAATTTCTTTCCTGCTGGAGAAATATCGACGTCTAAACGCTGATTTTACTTCTTTTCACACTCTGAACGTAACGCACGCCGCTTTTAGCATCGAAACAAACCCAGCGGCTCGCAAAACGCGGTCTTTCGTCGATTTTGACTGTAATTTCTTTCCTGCTATTGATATTTCGACATTTAAAGGCTGATTTTTCTTGTTTTCACACGCTGAACGTAACGAACGCCACTTTCAGCATCGAAACAAGCCCAGCGGCTCGCAAAACGCGGTCTTTCCTCGATTTTGACTGTAATTTCTTTCCAGATGGAGATATTTCGACGTTTAAAGGATGATTTTTCTTCTTTTCACACGCTGAACGTAACTCAAGCCGCCTTTAGCATCGAAACAAGCCCAACGGCTCGCTAAACTCGGTCTTACGTCGATTTTGAATGTAATTTCTTTCCTGCTGGAGATATATCGACGTTTAAACGCTGATTTTGCTTCCTTTCACACTCTGAACGTAACGAACGCCACTTTTAGCATCGAGACAAGCCCAACGGCTCGCAAAACTCGGTCTTTCGTCGATTTTGACTGTAATTTCTTTCCAGATGGAGATATTTCGACGTTTAAAGGATGATTTTTCTTCTTTTCACACGCTGAACGTAACTCAAGCCGCTTTTAGCATCGAAACAAACCCAGCGGCTCGCAAAACGCGGTCTTTCGTCGATTTTGACTGTAATTTCTTTCCTGCTATTGATATTTCGACATTTAAAGGCTGATTTTTCTTGTTTTCACACGCTGAACGTAACGAACGCCACTTTCAGCATCGAAACAAGCCCAGCGACTCGCAAAACGCGGTCATTCGTCGATTTTGAATGTAATTTCTTTCCTGCTAGAGAAATATCGACGTTTAAATGCTGATTTTGCTTCTTTTCACACTCTGAACGTAACGAACGCCACTTTTAGCATCGAAACAAGCCCAACGGCTCGCAAAACGCGGTCTTTCGTCGATTTTAACAGTAATTTCTTTCCTGCTCTTGATATTTCGACGTTTAAACGCTGATTTTACCTCTTTTCACACTCTGAGCGTAACGAACGCCACTTTTAGCATCGAGACAAGCCCAACGGCTCGCAAAACGCCGTCTTTCGTCGGTTTTGACTGTAATTTCTTCAAAGATGGAGATATATCGACGTTTAAATGCTGATTCTAGTCAATTTCACATGCCGAATGTAACGCAAGCCGCTTTTAGCATCGAAACAAGCCCAACGGCACGCAAAACGCGGTCTTTCGTCGACTTTGACTGTAATTTCTTTCCTGATGGAGGTATTTCGACGTTTAAAGGCTGATTTTACTTCTTTTCACACGCTGAACGTAACGAACGCCACTTTTAGCATCGAAACAAGCACAACGGCTCGCAAAACCTGGTCTTTCCTCGATTTTGACAGTAATTTCTTTCCTGCTCTTGATATTTCGACGTTTAAACGCTGATTTTACTTCTTTTCACACTCTAAGCGTAACGAGCGCCACTTTTAGCATCGAGACAAGCCCAACGGCTCGCAAAACGCGGTCTTTCGTCGATTTTGAATGTAATTTCTTTCCAGATGGAGATATTTCGACGTTTAAAGGATGATTTTTCTTCTTTTCACACGCTGAACGTAACTCAAGCCGCTTTTAGCATCGAAACAAACCCAGCGGCTCGCAAAACCTGGTCTTTCCTCGATTTTGACAGTAATTTCTTTCCTGCTCTTGATATTTCGACGTTTAAACGCTGATTTTACTTCTTTTCACACTCTAAGCGTAACGAGCGCCACTTTTAGCATCGAAACAAGCACAACGGCTCGCAAAACTCGGTCTTTCGTCGATTTTGACTGTAATTTCTTTCCTGATGGAGATATTTCGACGTTTAAAGGATGATTTTTCTTCTTTTCACACGCTGAACGTAACTCAAGCCGCTTTTAGCATCGAAACAAGCCCAACGGCTCGCAAAACGCGGTCTTTCGTCGATTTTAACAGTAATTTCTTTCCTGCTCTTGATATTTCGACGTTTAAACGCTGATTTTACCTCTTTTCACAC
The DNA here is from genome assembly GCA_963556215.1 of Bombus vestalis. NCBI lineage: Eukaryota > Metazoa > Arthropoda > Insecta > Hymenoptera > Apidae > Bombus > Bombus vestalis. The sequence continues at coordinate 15,652 of CAUVYS010000084.1, forward strand.
TCTGAGCGTAACGAACGCCACTTTTAGCATCGAAACAAGCCCAACGGCTCGCAAAACGCGGTCTTTCCTCGATTTTGACTGTAATTTCTTTCCTGCTCTTGATATATCGACGTTTAAACGCTGATTTTGCTTCTTTTCACACGCTGAACGAAACGAACGCCACTTTTAGCATCGAGACAAGCACAACGGCTCGCAAAACTCTGTCTTCCTCGATTTTAACAGTAATTTCTTTCCTGCTGGAGATATTTCGACGTTTAAACGCTCATTCTAGTCAATATCACACGCCGAATGTAACGCAAGCCGCATTTAGCATCTAAACAAGCACAACGGCTCGCGAAACTCGGTCTTCCTCGATTTTAACAGCAATTTCTTTCCTGCTCTTGATATTTCGACGTTTAAAGGCTGATTTTTCTTCTTTTCACACGCTGAACGTAACGAACGCCACTTTCAGCATCGAAACAAGCCCAGCGGCTCGCAAAACGCGGTCTTTCGTCGATTTTGACAGAATTTCTTTCCTGCTCTTGATATTTCGACGTTTAAACGCTGATTTTACTTCTTTTCACACTCTGAGCGTAACGAACGCCACTTTTAGCATCGAGACAAGCCCAACGGCTCGCAAAACGCGGTCTTTCGTCGATTTTGAATGTAATTTCTTTCCTGCTGGAGAAATATCGGCGTTTAAACGCTGATTTTTCTTCTTTTCACACGCTGAACGTAACGAACGCCACTTTCAGCATCGAAACAAGCCCGGCGGCTCGCCAAACGCGGTCTTTCGTCGATTTTGACTGTAATTTCTTTCCTGCTGGAGATATTTCGACGTTTAAACGCTGATTTTTTTTCCTTTCACACTCTGAACGTAACGAACGCCACTTTTAGCATCGAGACAAGCCCAACGGCTCGCAAAACTCGGTCTTTCGTCGATTTTAACTGTAATTTCTTTCCTGATGGAGGTATTTCGACGTTTAAATGCTGATTCTAGTCAATTTCACACGCCGAATGTAACGCAAGCCGCTTTTAGCATCGAAACAAGCCCAGCGACTCGCAAAACGCGGTCTTTCCTCGATTTTGACTGTAATTTCTTTCCTGATGGAGATATTTCGACGTTTAAACGCTCATTCTAGTCAATTTCACACGCCGAATGTAACGCAAGCCGCTTTTAGCATCCAAACAAGCACAACGGCTCGCAAAACCTGGTCTTTCCTCGATTTTGACAGTAATTTCTTTCCTGCTCTTGATATTTCGACGTTTAAACGCTGATTTTACTTCTTTTCACACTCTAAGCGTAACGAGCGCCACTTTTAGCATCGAAACAAGCCCAGCGGCTCGCAAAACGCGGTCTTTCGTCGATTTTGACTGTAATTTCTTTCCTGCTATTGATATTTCGACATTTAAAGGCTGATTTTTCTTCTTTTCACACGCTGAACGTAACGAACGCCACTTTCAGCATCGAAACAAGCCCAGCGGCTCGCAAAACGCGGTCTTTCGTCGATTTTGACAGTAATTTCTTTCCTGCTCTTGATATTTCTACGTTTAAACGCTGATTTTTCTTCTTTTCACACGCTGAACGTAACGCACGCCGCTTTTAGCATCGAAACAAGCCCAGCGGCTCGCAAAACGCGGTCTTTCGGCGATTTTGACTGTAATTTCTTTCCTGATGACGATATTTCGACGTTTAAAGGCTGATTTTTCTTCTTTTCACACGCTGAACGTAACGAACGCCACTTTCAGCATCGAAACAAGCCCAGCGGCTCGCAAAACGCGGTCTTTCGTCGATTTTGAATGTAATTTCTTTCCTGCTGGAGAAATATCGACGTTTAAACGCTGATTTTACTTCTTTTCACACTCTGAACGTAACGCACGCCGCTTTTAGCATCGAGACAAGCCCAGCGGCTCGCACAACGCGGTCTTTCGTCGATTTTGACTGTAATTTCTTTCCTGCTATTGATATTTCGACATTTAAAGGCTGATTTTTCTTCTTTTCACACGCTGAACGTAACGAACGCCACTTTCAGCATCGAAACAAGCCCAGCGGCTCGCAAAACGCGGTCTTTCGTCGATTTTGAATGTAATTTCTTTCCTGCTGGAGAAATATCGACGTTTAAACGCTGATTTTACTTCTTTTCACACTCTGAACGTAACGCACGCCGCTTTTAGCATCGAGACAAGCCAGCGGCTCGCACAACGCGGTCTTTCGTCGATTTTGACTGTAATTTCTTTCCTGCTATTGATATTTCGACATTTAAAGGCTGATTTTTCTTCTTTTCACACGCTGAACGTAACGAACGCCACTTTCAGCATCGAAACAAGCCCAGCGGCTCGCAAAACGCGGTCTTTCGTCGATTTTGACAGTAATTTCTTTCCTGCTCTTGATATTTCTACGTTTAAACGCTGATTTTACTTCTTTTCACACTCTGAGCGTAACGAACGCCACTTTTAGCATCGAGACAAGCCCAACGGCTCGCAAAACGCCGTCTTTCGTCGGTTTTGACTGTAATTTCTTCAAAGATGGAGATATATCGACGTTTAAATGTTGATTCTAGTCAATTCACAAGCCGAATGTAACGCAAGCCGCTTTTAGCATCGAAACATGCCCAGCGACTCGCAAAACGCGGTCTTTCGTCGATTTTGAATGTAATTTCTTTCCTGCTGGAGATATTTCGACGTTTAAACGCTCATTCTAGTCAATATCACACGCCGAATGTAACGCAAGCCGCTTTTAGCATCTAAACAAGCACAACGGCTCGCGAAACTCGGTCTTCCTCGATTTTAACAGCAATTTCTTTCCTGCTCTTGATATTTCGACGCTTAAAGGCTGATTTTCTTCTTTTCACACGCTGAACGTAACGAACGCCACTTTCAGCATCGAAACAAGCCCAGCGGCTCGCAAAACGCGGTCTTTCGTCGATTTTGAATGTAATTTCTTTCTGCTGGAGATATTTCGACGTTTAAACGCTGATTTTACTTCTTTTCACACTCTGAACGTAACGCACGCCGCTTTTAGCATCGAGACAAGCCCAGCGGCTCGCACAACGCGGTCTTTCGTCGATTTTGACTGTAATTTCTTTCCTGCTATTGATATTTCGACATTTAAAGGCTGATTTTTCTTCTTTTCACACGCTGAACGTAACGAACGCCACTTTCAGCATCGTAACAAGCCCAGCGGCTCGCAAAACGCGGTCTTTCGTCGATTTTGACAGTAATTTCTTTCCTGCTCTTGATATTTCGACGTTTAAACGCTGATTTTACTTCTTTTCACACTCTGAGCGTAACGAACGCCACTTTTAGCATCGAGACAAGCCCAACGGCTCGCAAAACGCCGTCTTTCGTCGGTTTTGACTGTAATTTCTTCAAAGATGGAGATATATCGACGTTTAAATGCTGATTCTAGTCAATTTCACATGCCGAATGTAACGCAAGCCGCTTTTAGCATTGAAACAAGCCCAGCGACTCGCAAAACGCGGTCATTCGTCGATTTTGAATGTAATTTAAATTCCTGCTAGAGAAATATCGACGTTTAAATGCTGATTTTGCTTCTTTTCACACTCTGAACGTAACGAACGCCACTTTTAGCATCGAAACAAGCCCAACGGCTCGCAAAACGCGGTCTTTCGTCGATTTTAACAGTAATTTCTTTCCTGCTCTTGATATTTCGACGTTTAAACGCTGATTTTACCTCTTTTCACACTCTGAGCGTAACGAACGCCACTTTTAGCATCGAAACAAGCACAACGGCTCGCAAAACCTGGTCTTTCCTCGATTTTGACAGTAATTTCTTTCCTGCTCTTGATATTTCGACGTTTAAACGCTGATTTTACTTCTTTTCACACTCTAAGCGTAACGAGCGCCACTTTTAGCATCGAGACAAGCCCAACGGCTCGCAAATCGCGGTCTTTCGTCGATTTTGACAGTAATTTCTTTCCTGATGGAGATATTTCGACGTTTAAACGCTCATTCTAGTCAATTTCACACGCCGAATGTAACGCAAGCCGCTTTTAGCATCTAAACAAGCACAACGGCTCGCAAAACTCGGTCTTTCCTCGATTTTAACAGTAATTTCTTTCCTGCTCTTGATATTTCGACGTTTAAACGCTGATTTTACTTCTTTTCACACGCCGAATGTAACGCAAGCCGCTTTTAGCATCGAAACAAGCACAGCGGCTCGCAAAACTCGGTCTTTCCTCGATTTTGACTGTAATTTCTTTCCTGATAGAGATATTTCGACGTTTAAAGGCTGATTTTCCTTCTTTTCACACGCTGAACGTAACGAACGCCACTTTCAGCATCGAAACAAGCCCAGCGGCTCGCAAAACGCGGTCTTTCGTCGATTTTGAATGTAATTTCTTTCTGCTGGAGAAATATCGACGTTTAAACGCTGATTTTACTTCTTTCACACTCTGAACGTAACGCACGCCGCTTTTAGCATCGAGACAAGCCCAGCGGCTCGCACAACGCGGTCTTTCGTCGATTTTGACTGTAATTTCTTTCCTGCTATTGATATTTCGACATTTAAAGGCTGATTTTTCTTCTTTTCACACGCTGAACGTAACGAACGCCACTTTCAGCATCGTAACAAGCCCAGCGGCTCGCAAAACGCGGTCTTTCGTCGATTTTGACTGTAATTTCTTTCCTGCTGGAGATATTTCGACGTTTAAACGCTGATTTTACTTCTTTTCACACTCTGAGCGTAACGAACGCCACTTTTAGCATCGAGACAAGCCCAACGGCTCGCAAAACGCCGTCTTTCGTCGGTTTTGACTGTAATTTCTTCAAAGATGGAGATATATCGACGTTTAAATGCTGATTCTAGTCAATTTCACATGCCGAATGTAACGCAAGCTGCTTTTAGCATCGAAACAAGCCCAGCGACTCGCAAAACGCGGTCATTCGTCGATTTTGAATGTAATTTCTTTCCTGCTAGAGAAATATCGACGTTTAAATGCTGATTTTGCTTCTTTTCACACTCTGAAGGTAACGAACGCCACTTTTAGCATCGAAACAAGCCCAACGGCTCGCAAAACGCGGTCTTTCGTCGATTTTAACAGTAATTTCTTTCCTGCTCTTGATATTTCGACGTTTAAACGCTGATTTTACCTCTTTTCACACTCTGAGCGTAACGAACGCCACTTTTAGCATCGAGACAAGCCCAACGGCTCACAAAACGCCGTCTTTCGTCGGTTTTGACTGTAATTTCTTCAAAGATGGAGATATATCGACGTTTAAATGCTGATTCTAGTCAATTTCACATGCCGAATGTAACGCAAGCCGCTTTTAGCATCGAAACAAGCCCAACGGCTCGCAAAACGCGGTCTTTCGTCGACTTTGACTGTAATTTCTTTCCTGATGGAGGTATTTCGACGTTTAAAGGCTGATTTTACTTCTTTTCACACGCTGAACGTAACGAACGCCACTTTTAGCATCGAAACAAGCACAACGGCTCGCAAACCTGGTCTTTCCTCGATTTTGACAGTAATTTCTTTCCTGCTCTTGATATTTCGACGTTTAAACGCTGATTTTCTTCTTTTCACACGCTGAACGTAACGAACGACCACTTTCAGCATCGAAACAAGCCCAGCGGCTCGCAAAACGCGGTCTTTCGTCGATTTTGACAGTAATTTCTTTCCTGATGGAGAAATATCGACGTTTAAACGCTGATTTTACTTCTTTTCACACTCTGAACGTAACGCACGCCGCTTTTAGCATCGAGAAAAGCCCAGCGGCTCGCACAACGCGGTCTTTCGTCGATTTTGACTGTAATTTCTTTCCTGCTATTGATATTTCGACATTTAAAGGCTGATTTTTCTTCTTTTCACACGCTGAACGTAACGAACGCCACTTTCAGCATCGAAACAAGCCCAGCGGCTCGCAAAACGCGGTCTTTCGTCGATTTTGATTGTAATTTCTTTCCTGCTGGAGATATTTCGACGTTTAAACGTTCATTCTAGTCAATATCACACGCCGAATGTAACGCAAGCCGCTTTTAGCATCGAAACAAGCCCAGCGGCTCGCAAAACGCGGTCTTTCCTCGATTTTAACAGTAATTTCTTTCCTGCTCTTGATATTTCGACGTTTAAACGCTGATTTTACTTCTTTCACACTCTGAACGTAACGCACGCCAATTTCAGCAGCGAAACGAGCACAACGGCTCGCAAAAATCTGTCTTCCTCGATTTTGACAGTAATTTCTTTCCTGATGGAGATATTTCGACGTTTAAAGGCTGATTTTTCTTCTTTTCACACGCTGAACGTAACGAACGCCACTTTCAGCATCGAAACAAGCCCAGCGGCTCGCAAAACGCGGTCTTTCGTCGATTTTGAATGTAATTTCTTTCCTGCTGGAGAAATATCGACGTTTAAACGCTGATTTTACTTCTTTTCACACTCTGAACGTAACGCACGCCGCTTTTAGCATCGAGAAAAGCCCAGCGGCTCGCACAACGCGGTCTTTCGTCGATTTTGACTGTAATTTCTTTCCTGCTATTGATATTTCGACATTTAAAGGCTGATTTTTCTTCTTTTCACACGCTGAACGTAACGAACGCCACTTTCAGCATCGAAACAAGCCCAGCGGCTCGCAAAACGCGGTCTTTCGTCGATTTTGATTGTAATTTCTTTCCTGCTGGAGATATTTCGACGTTTAAACGTTCATTCTAGTCAATATCACACGCCGAATGTAACGCAAGCCGCTTTTAGCATCGAAACAAGCCCAGCGGCTCGCAAAACGCGGTCTTTCCTCGATTTTAACAGTAATTTCTTTCCTGCTCTTGATATTTCGACGTTTAAACGCTGATTTTACTTCTTTTCACACTCTGAACGTAACGCACGCCAATTTCAGCAGCGAAACAAGCACAACGGCTCGCAAAAATCTGTCTTCCTCGATTTTGACAGTAATTTCTTTCCTGATGGAGATATTTCGACGTTTAAAGGCTGATTTTTCTTCTTTTCACACGCTGAACGTAACGAACGCCACTTTCAGCATCGAAACAAGCCCAGCGGCTCGCAAAACGCGGTCTTTCGTCGATTTTGAATGTAATTTCTTTCCTGCTGGAGAAATATCGACGTTTAAAACGCTGATTTTACTTCTTTTCACACTCTGAACGTAACGCACGCCGCTTTTAGCATCGAGACAAGCCCAGCGGCTCGCACAACGCGGTCTTTCGTAGATTTTGACTGTAATTTCTTCAAAGATGGAGATATATCGACGTTTAAATGTTGATTCTAGTCAATTTCACATGCCGAATGTAACGCAAGCCGCTTTTAGCATCGAAACATGCCCAGCGACTCGCAAAACGCGGTCTTTCGTCGATTTTGAATGTAATTTCTTTCCTGCTGGAGATATTTCGACGTTTAAACGCTCATTCTAGTCAATATCACACGCCGAATGTAACGCAAGCCGCTTTTAGCATCTAAACAAGCACAACGGCTCGCGAAACTCGGTCTTCCTCGATTTTAACAGCAATTTCTTTCCTGCTCTTGATATTCGACGCTTAAAGGCTGATTTTTCTTCTTTTCACACGCTGAACGTAACGAACGCCACTTTCAGCATCGAAACAAGCCCAGCGGCTCGCAAAACGCGGTCTTTCGTCGATTTTGAATGTAATTTCTTTCCTGCTGGAGATATTTCGACGTTTTAAACGCTCATTCTAGTCAATATCACACGCCGAATGTAACGCAAGCCGCTTTTAGCATCTAAACAAGCACAACGGCTCGCGAAACTCGGTCTTCCTCGATTTTAACAGCAATTTCTTTCCTGCTCTTGATATTTCGACGCTTAAAGGCTGATTTTTCTTCTTTTCACACGCTGAACGTAACGAACGCCACTTTCAGCATCGAAACAAGCCAGCGGCTCGCAAAACGCGGTCTTTCGTCGATTTTGACAGTAATTTCTTTCCTGCTCTTGATATTTCGACATTTAAACGCTGATTTTACTTCTTTTCACACTCTGAGCGTAACGAACGCCACTTTTAGCATCGAGACAAGCCCAACGGCTCGCAAAACGCCGTCTTTCGTCGATTTTGACTGTAATTTCTTTCCTGATGGAGATATTTCGACGTTTAAACGCTCATTCTAGTCAATTTCACACGCCGAATGTAACGCAAGCCGCTTTCAGCATCTAAACAAGCACAACGGCTCGCAAAACTCGGTCTTTCCTCGATTTTAACAGTAATTTCTTTCCTGCTCTTGATATTTCGACGTTTAAACGCTGATTTTACTTCTTTTCACACTCTGAACGTAACGCACGCCAATTTCAGCAGCGAAACAAGCACAACGGCTCGCAAAAATCTGTCTTCCTCGATTTTAACTGTAATTTCTTTCCTGATGGAGGTATTTCGACGTTTAAAGGCTGATTTTTCTTCTTTTCACACGCTGAACGTAACGAACGGCACTTTCAGCATCGAAACAAGCCCAACGCTCGCAAAACGCGGTCTTTCGTCGATTTTGACTGTAATTTCTTTCCTGATGAAGATATTTCGACGTTTAAGGCTGATTTTTCTTCTTTTCACACGCTGAACGTAACGAACGCCACTTTCATCATCGAAACAAGCCCAGCGGCTCGCAAAACGCGGTCTTTCGTCGATTTTGAATGTAATTTCTTTCCTGCTGGAGAAATATCGACGTTTAAACGCTGATTTTACTTCTTTTCACACTCTGAACGTAACGCACGCCGCTTTTAGCATCGAGACAAGCCCAGCGGCTCGCACAACGCGGTCTTTCGTCGATTTTGACTGTAATTTCTTTCCTGCTGGAGAAATATCGACGTCTAAACGCTGATTTTACTTCTTTTCACACTCTGAACGTAACTCAAGCCGCCTTTAGCATCGAAACAAGCCCAACGGCTCGCTAAACTCGGTCTTACGTCGATTTTGAATGTAATTTCTTTCCTGCTAGAGAAATATCAACGTTTAAACGCTGATTTTTCTTCTTTTCACACGCTGAACGTAACGCACGCCGCTTTTAGCATCGAAACAAGCCCAGCGGCTCGCAAAACGCGGTCTTTCGGCGATTTTGACTGTAATTTCTTTCCTGATGACGATATTTCGACGTTTAAAGGCTGATTTTTCTTCTTTTCACACGCTGAACGTAACGAACGCCACTTTCAGCATCGAAACAAGCCCAGCGGCTCGCAAAACGCGGTCTTTCGTCGATTTTGAATGTAATTTCTTTCCTGCTGGAGAAATATCGACGTTTAAAACGCTGATTTTACTTCTTTTCACACTCTGAACGTAACGCACGCCGCTTTTAGCATCGAGACAAGCCCAGCGGCTCGAACGCGGTCTTTCGTCGATTTTGACTGTAATTTCTTTCCTGCTATTGATATTTCGACATTTAAAGGCTGATTTTTCTTCTTTTCACACGCTGAAACGTAACGAACGCCACTTTCAGCATCGAAACAAGCCCAGCGGCTCGCAAAACGCGGTCTTTCGTCGATTTTGAATGTAATTTCTTTCCTGCTGGAGAAATATCGACGTTTAAACGCTGATTTTACTTCTTTTCACACTCTGAACGTAACGCACGCCGCTTTTAGCATCGAGACAAGCCCAGCGGCTCGCACAACGCGGTCTTTCGTCGATTTTGACTGTAATTTCTTTCCTGCTGGAGAAATATCGACGTCTAAACGCTGATTTTACTTCTTTTCACACTCTGAACGTAACTCAAGCCGCCTTTAGCATCGAGACAAGCCCAGCGGCTCGCACAACGCGGTCTTTCGTCGATTTTGACTGTAATTTCTTTCCTGCTATTGATATTTCGACATTTAAAGGCTGATTTTTCTTCTTTTCACACGCTGAACGTAACGAACGCCACTTTCCAGCATCGAAACAAGCCCAGCGTCTCGCAAAACGCGGTCTTTCGTCGATTTTGAATGTAATTTCTTCCTGCTGGAGAAATATCGACGTTTAAACGCTGATTTTACTTCTTTTCACACTCCTGAACGTAACGCACGCCGCTTTTAGCATCGAGACAAGCCCAGCGGCTCGCACAACGCGGTCTTTCGTCGATTTTGACTGTAATTTCTTTCCTGCTATTGATATTTCGACATTTAAAGGCTGATTTTTCTTCTTTTCACACGCTGAACGTAACGAACGCCACTTTCAGCATCGAAACAAGCCCAGCGGCTCGCAAAACGCGGTCTTTCGTCGATTTTGACAGTAATTTCTTTCCTGCTCTTGATATTCTACGTTTAAACGCTGATTTTACTTCTTTTCACACTCTGAGCGTAACGAACGCCACTTTTAGCATCGAGACAAGCCCAACGGCTCGCAAAACGCCGTCTTTCGTCGGTTTTGACTGTAATTTCTTCAAAGATGGAGATATATCGACGTTTAAATGTTGATTCTAGTCAATTTCACAAGCCGAATGTAACGCAAGCCGCTTTTAGCATCGAAACATGCCCAGCGACTCGCAAAACGCGGTCTTTCGTCGATTTTGAATGTAATTTCTTTCCTGCCTGGAGATATTTCGACGTTTAAAACGCTCATTCTAGTCAATATCACACGCCGAATGTAACGCAAGCCGCTTTTAGCATCTAAACAAGCACAAACGGCTCGCGAAACTCGGTCTTCCTCGATTTTAACAGCAATTTCTTTCCTGCTCTTGATATTTCGACGCTTAAAGGCTGATTTTTCTTCTTTTCACACGCTGAACGTAACGAACGCCACTTTCAGCATCGAAACAAGCCCAGCGGCTCGCAAAACGCGGTCTTTCGTCGATTTTGAATGTAATTTCTTTCCTGCTGGAGATATTTCGACGTTTAAACGCTCATTCTAGTCAATATCACACGCCGAATGTAACGCAAGAGCGCTTTTAGCATCTAAACAAGCACAACGGCTCGCGAAACTCGGTCTTCCTCGATTTTAACAGCAATTTCTTTCCTGCTCTTGATATTTCGACGCTTAAAGGCTGATTTTTCTTCTTTTCACACGCTGAACGTAACGAACGCCACTTTCAGCATCGAAACAAGCCCAGCGGCTCGCAAAACGACGGTCTTTCGTCGATTTTGACAGTAATTTCTTTCCTGCTCTTGATATTTCGACATTTAAACGCTGATTTTACTTCTTTTCACACTCTGAGCGTACGAACGCCACTTTTAGCATCGAGACAAGCCCAACGGCTCGCAAAACGCCGTCTTTCGTCGATTTTGACTGTAATTTCTTTCCTGATGGAGATATTTCGACGTTTAAACGCTCATTCTAGTCAATTTCACACGCCGAATGTAACGCAAGCCGCTTTCAGCATCTAAACAAGCACAACGGCTCGCAAACTCGGTCTTTCCTCGATTTTAACAGTAATTTCTTTCTGCTCTTGATATTTCGACGTTTAAACGCTGATTACTTCTTTTCACACTCTGAACGTAACGCACGCCAATTTCCAGCAGCGAAACAAGCACAACGGCTCGCAAAAATCTGTCTTCCTCGATTTTAACTGTAATTTCTTTCCTGATGGAGGTATTCGACGTTTAAAGGCTGATTTTTCTTCTTTTCACACGCTGAACGTAACGAACGGCACTTTCAGCATCGAAACAAGCCAACGGCTCGCAAAACGCGGTCTTCGTCGATTTTGACTGTAATTTCTTTCCTGATGAAGATATTTCGACGTTTAAAGGCTGATTTTTCTTCTTTTCACACGCTGAACGTAACGAACGCCACTTTCAGCATCGAAACAAGCCAGCGGCTCGCAAAACGCGGTCTTTCGTCGATTTTGAATGTAATTTCTTTCCTGCTGGAGAAATATCGACGTTTAAACGCTGATTTTACTTCTTTTCACACTCTGAACGTAACGCACGCCGCTTTTAGCATCGAGACAAGCCCAGCGGCTCGCACAACGCGGTCTTTCGTCGATTTTGACTGTAATTTCTTTCCTGCTATTGATATTTCGACATTTAAAGCTGATTTTTCTTCTTTTCACACTCTGAACGTAACGAACGCCACTTTAGCATCGAAACAAGCCCAACGGCTCGCAAAACGCGGTCTTTCTCGATTTAGACTGTAATTTCTTTCCTGATGGAGATATTCGACGTTTAAAGGCTGATTTTTCTTCCTTTCACACTCTGAACGTAACGAACGCCACTTTCAGCATCGAAACAAGCCCAGCGGCTCGCAAAACGCGGTCTTTCGTCGATTTTGAATGTAATTTCTTTCCTGCTGGAGAAATATCGACGTTTAAACGCTGATTTTTCTTCTTTTCACACGCTGAACGTAACGCACGCCGCTTTTAGCATCGAAACAAGCCCAGCGGCTCGCAAAACGCGGTCTTTCGGCGATTTTGACTGTAATTTCTTTCCTGATGACGATATTTCGACGTTTAAAAAGGCTGATTTTTCTTCTTTTCACACGCTGAACGTAACGAACACCACTTTCAGCATCGAAACAAGCCCAGCGGCTCGCAAAACGCGGTCTTTCGTCGATTTTGAATGTAATTTCTTTCCTGCTGGAGAAATATCGACGTTTAAACGCTGATTTACTTCTTTTCACACTCTGACGTAACGCACGCCGCTTTAGCATCGAGACAAGCCCAGCGGCTCGCACAACGCGGTCTTTCGTCGATTTTGACAGTAATTTCTTTCCTGCTATTGATATTTCGACATTTAAAGGCTGATTTTTCTTCTTTCACACGCTGAACGTACGAACGCCACTTCAGCATCGAAAACAAGCCCAGCGGCTCGCAAAACGCGGTCTTTCGTCGATTTTGACAGTATTTCTTTCCTGCTCTTGATATTTCGACGTTTAAAACGCTGATTTTACCTCTTTTCACACTCTGAGCGTAACGAACGCCACTTTTAGCATCGAGACAAGCCCAACGGCTCGCAAAACTCGGTCTTCGTCGATTTTAACCGTAATTTCTTTCCTGATGGAGGTATTTCGACGTTTAAATGCTGATTCTAGTCAATTTCACACGCCGAATGTAACGCAAGCGCTGTTTAACATCGAAACAAGCCCAGCGACTCGCAAAAACGCGGTCTTTCCTCGATTTTGACTGTAATTTCTTTCCTGATGGAGATATTTCGACGTTTAAAACGCTCATTCTAGTCAATTTCACACGCCGAATGTAACGCAAGCCGCTTTTAGCATCCAAACAAGCACAACGGCTCGCAAAACCTGGTCTTTCCTCGATTTTGACAGTAATTTCTTCCTGCTCTTGATATTTCGACGTTTAAACGCTGATTTTACTTCTTTTCACACTCTAAGCGTAACGAGCGCCACTTTTAGCATCGAAACAAGCCCAGCGGCCTCGCAAAACGCGGTCTTTCGTCGATTTTTACAGTAATTTCTTTCCTGCTCTTGATATTTCGACGTTTAAAACGCTGATTTTACCTCTTTTCACAACTCTGAGCGTAACGAACGCCACTTTTAGCATCTGAGACAAGCCCAACGGCTCACAAAAAACGCCGCCGCTTTCGTCGGTTTTGACTGTAATTTCTTCAAAGATGGAGATATATCGACGTTTAAATGCTGATTCTAGTCAATTCACATCGCCGAATGTAACGCAAGCAGCTTTTAGCATCGAAACAAGCCAACGGCTCGCAAAACGCGGTCTTTCGGTCGGACTTTGACTGTAATTTCTTTCCTGATGGAGGTATTTCGACGTTTAAAGGCTGATTTTACTTCTTTTCACACGCTGAACGTAACGAACGCCACTTTTAGCATAGAAACAAGCACAACGGCTCGCAAAACCTGGTCTTTCCTCGATTTTGACAGTAATTTCTTCCTGCTCTTGATATTTCGACGTTTAAACGCTGATTTTACTTCTTTTCACACTCTAAGCGTAACGAGCGCCACTTTTAGCATCGAGACAAGCCCAACGGCTCGCAAATCGCGGTCTTTCGTCGATTTTGACAGTAATTTCTTTCCTGATGGAGATATTTCGACGTTTAAAGGCTGATTTTTCTTCTTTTCACACGCTGAACGAAACGAACCGCCACTTTCAGCATCGAAACAGCCCAGCGGCTCGCAAAACGCGGTCTTTCGTCGATTTTGAATGTAATTTCTTCCTGCTGGAGAAATATCGACGTTTAAACGCTGATTTTACTTCTTTTCACACTCTGAACGTAACGCACGCCGCTTTTAGCATCGAGACAAGCCCAGCGGCTCGCACAACGCGGTCTTTCGTCGATTTTGACTGTAATTTCTTTCCTGCTATTGATATTTCGACATTTAAAGGCTGATTTTTCTTCTTTTCACACGCTGAACGTAACGAACGCCACTTTCAGCATCGAAACAAGCCAGCGGCTCGCAAAACGCGGTCTTTCGTCGATTTTGACAGTAATTTCTTTCCTGCTCTTGATATTTCTACGTTTAAACGCTGATTTTACCTCTTTTCACACTCTGAGCGTAACGAACGCCACTTTTAGCATCGAGACAAGCCCAACGGCTCGCAAAACGCCGTCTTTCGTCGGTTTTGACTGTAATTTCTTCAAAGATGGAGATATATCGACGTTTAAATGTTGATTCTAGTCAATTTCACATGCCGAATGTAACGCAAGCCGCTTTTAGCATCGAAACATGCCCAGCGACTCGCAAAACGCGGTCTTTCGTCGATTTTGATGTAATTCTTTCCTGCTGGAGATATTTCGACGTTTAAACGCTCATTCTAGTCAATATCACACGCCGAATGTAACGCAAGCCGGCTTTTAGCATCTAAACAAGCACAACGGCTCGCGAAACTCGGTCTTCCTCGATTTTAACAGCAATTTCTTTCCTGCTCTTGATATTTCGACGCTTAAAGGCTGATTTTTCTTCTTTTCACACGCTGAACGTAACGAACGCCACTTTCAGCATCGAAACAAGCCCAGCGGCTCGCAAAACGCGGTCTTTCGTCGATTTTGAATGTAATTTCTTTCCTGCTGGAGATATTTCGACGTTTAAAACGCTCATTCTAGTCAATATCACACGACGAATGTAACGCAAGCCGCTTTTAGCATCTAAACAAGCACAACGGCTCGCGAAACTCGGTCTTCCTCGATTTTAACAGCAATTTTCTTTCCTGCTCTTGATATTTCGACGCTTAAAGGCTGATTTTTCTTCTTTTCACACGCTGAACGTAACGAACGCCACTTTCAGCATCGAAACAAGCCCAGCGGCTCGCAAAACGCGGTCTTTCGTCGATTTTGACAGTAATTTCTTTCCTGCTCTTGATATTTCGACATTTAAACGCTGATTTTACTTCTTTTCACACTCTGAGCGTAACGAACGCCACTTTTAGCATCGAGACAAGCCCAACGGCTCGCAAAACGCCGTCTTTCGTCGATTTTGACTGTAATTCTTTCCTGATGGAGATATTTCGACGTTTAAAAACGCTCATTCTAGTCAATTTCACACGCCGAATGTAACGCAAGCCGCTTTCAGCATCTAAACAAGCACAACGGCTCGCAAAACTCGGTCTTTCCTCGATTTTAACAGTAATTTCTTTCCTGCTCTTGATATTTCGACGTTTAAACGCTGATTTTACTTCTTTTCACACTCTGAACGTAACGCACGCCATTTCAGCAGCGAAACAAGCACAACGGCTCGCAAAAATCTGTCTTCCTCGATTTTAACTGTAATTTCTTTCCTGATGGAGGTATTTCGACGTTTAAAGGCTGATTTTTCTTCTTTTCACACGCTGAACGTAACGAACGGCACTTTCAGCATCGAAACAAGCCCAACGGCTCGCAAAACGCGGTCTTTCGTCGATTTTGACTGTAATTTCTTTCCTGATGAAGATATTTCGACGTTTAAAGGCTGATTTTTCTTCTTTTCACACGCTGAACGTAACGAACGCCACTTTCAGCATCGAAACAAGCCCAGCGGCTCGCAAAACGCGGTCTTTCGTCGATTTTGACAGTAATTTCTTCCTGCTCTTGATATTTCGACGTTATAAAACGCTGATTTTACTTCTTTTCACACTCTGAGCGTAACGAACGCCACTTTTAGCATCGAAACAAGCCCAGCGGCTCGCAAAACGCGGTCTTTCGTCGATTTTGAGTGTAATTTCTTTCCTGATGGAGATATTTCGACGTTTAAAGGCTGATTTTTCTTCCTTCACACTCTGAACGTAACGAACGCCACTTTTAGCATCGAGACAAGCCCAGCGGCTCGCACAACGCGGTCTTTCGTCGATGTTGACAGTAATTTCTTTCCTGCTGGAGATATTTCGAAGTTTAAACGCTGATTCTAGTCAATTTCACACGCGGAATGTAACGCACGCCAAATTTAGCATCGAGACAAGCCCAACGGCTCGCAAAACGCGGTCTTTCGTCGATTTTGACTGTAATTTCTTTCCTGCTGGAGAAATATCGACGTCTAAACGCTGATTTTACTTCTTTTCACACTCTGAACGTAACGCACGCCGCTTTTAGCATCGAAACAAACCCAGCGGCTCGCAAAACGCGGTCTTTCCTCGATTTTGACTGTAATTTCTTTCCAGATGGAGATATTTCGACGTTTAAAGGCTGATTTTTCTTCTTTTCACACGCTGAACGTAACGAACGCCACTTTCAGCATCGAAACAAGCCCGGCGGCTCGCAAAACGCGGACTTTCGTCGATTTTGAATGTAATTTCTTTCCTGCTGGAGAAATATCGACGTCTAAACGCTGATTTTTCTTCTTTTCACACGCTGAACGTAACGCACCGCCGCTTTTAGCATCGAAACAAGCCCAGCGGCTCGCAAAACGCGGTCTTTCGTCGATTTTGAGTGTAATTTCTTTCCTGCTCTTGATATTTCGACGTTTAAACGCTGATTTTACTTCTTTTCACACTCTAAGCGTAACGAGCGCCACTTTTAGCATCGAGACAAGCCCAACGGCTCGCAAATCGCGGTCTTTCGTCGATTTTGACAGTAATTTCTTTCCTGATGGAGATATTTCGACGTTTAAAGGCTGATTTTTCTTCTTTTCACATGCCGAATGTAACGCAAGCCGCTTTTAGCATCGAAACATGCCCAGCGACTCGCAAAACGCGGTCTTTCGTCGATTTTGAATGTAATTTCTTTCCTGCTGGAGATATTTCGACGTTTAAACGCTCATTCTAGTCAATATCACACGCCGAATGTAACGCAAGCCGCTTTTAGCATCTAAACAAGCACAACGGCTCGCGAAACTCGGTCTTCCTCGATTTTAACAGCAATTTCTTTCCTGCTCTTGATATTTCGACGCTTAAAGGCTGATTTTTCTTCTTTTCACACGCTGAACGTAACGAACGCCACTTTCAGCATCGAAACAAGCCCAGCGGCTCGCAAAACGCGGTCTTTCGTCGATTTTGAATGTAATTTCTTTCCTGCTGGAGATATTTCGACGTTTAAACGCTCATTCTAGTCAATATCACACGACGAATGTAACGCAAGCCGCTTTTAGCATCTAAACAAGCACAACGGCTCGCGAAACTCGGTCTTCCTCGATTTTAACAGCAATTTCTTTCCTGCTCTTGATATTTCGACGCTTAAAGGCTGATTTTTCTTCTTTTCACACGCTGAACGTAACGAACGCCACTTTCAGCATCGAAACAAGCCCAGCGGCTCGCAAAACGCGGTCTTTCGTCGATTTTGACAGTAATTTCTTTCCTGCTCTTGATATTTCGACATTTAAACGCTGATTTTACTTCTTTTCACACTCTGAGCGTAACGAACGCCACTTTTAGCATCGAGACAAGCCCAACGGCTCGCAAAACGCCGTCTTTCGTCGATTTTGACTGTAATTTCTTTCCTGATGGAGATATTTCGACGTTTAAACGCTCATTCTAGTCAATTTCACACGCCGAATGTAACGCAAGCCGCTTTCAGCATCTAAACAAGCACAACGGCTCGCAAAACTCGGTCTTTCCTCGATTTTAACAGTAATTTCTTTCCTGCTCTTGATATTTCGACGTTTAAACGCTGATTTTACTTCTTTTCACACTCTGAACGTAACGCACGCCAATTTCAGCAGCGAAACAAGCACAACGGCTCGCAAAAATCTGTCTTCCTCGATTTTAACTGTAATTTCTTTCCTGATGGAGGTATTTCGACGTTTAAAGGCTGATTTTTCTTCTTTTCACACGCTGAACGTAACGAACGGCACTTTCAGCATCGAAACAAGCCCAACGGCTCGCAAAACGCGGTCTTTCGTCGATTTTGACTGTAATTTCTTTCCTGATGAAGATATTTCGACGTTTAAAGGCTGATTTTTCTTCTTTTCACACGCTGAACGTAACGAACGCCACTTTCAGCATCGAAACAAGCCCAGCGGCTCGCAAAACGCGGTCTTTCGTCGATTTTGACAGTAATTTCTTTCCTGCTCTTGATATTTCGACGTTTAAACGCTGATTTTACTTCTTTTCACACTCTGAGCGTAACGAACGCCACTTTTAGCATCGAAACAAGCCCAGCGGCTCGCAAAACGCGGTCTTTCGTCGATTTTGAGTGTAATTTCTTTCCTGATGGAGATATTTCGACGTTTAAAGGCTGATTTTTCTTCCTTTCACACTCTGAACGTAACGAACGCCACTTTTAGCATCGAGACAAGCCCAGCGGCTCGCACAACGCGGTCTTTCGTCGATGTTGACAGTAATTTCTTTCCTGCTGGAGATATTTCGAAGTTTAAACGCTGATTCTAGTCAATTTCACACGCGGAATGTAACGCACGCCAAATTTAGCATCGAGACAAGCCCAACGGCTCGCAAAACGCGGTCTTTCGTCGATTTTGACTGTAATTTCTTTCCTGCTGGAGAAATATCGACGTCTAAACGCTGATTTTACTTCTTTTCACACTCTGAACGTAACGCACGCCGCTTTTAGCATCGAAACAAACCCAGCGGCTCGCAAAACGCGGTCTTTCCTCGATTTTGACTGTAATTTCTTTCCAGATGGAGATATTTCGACGTTTAAAGGCTGATTTTTCTTCTTTTCACACGCTGAACGTAACGAACGCCACTTTCAGCATCGAAACAAGCCCGGCGGCTCGCAAAACGCGGTCTTTCGTCGATTTTGAGTGTAATTTCTTTCCTGCTGGAGAAATATCGACGTTTTAAACGCTGATTTTACTTCTTTTCACACTCTGAACGTAACGCACGCCGCTTTTAGCATCGAGACAAGCCCAGCGGCTCGCACAACGCGGTCTTTCGTCGATTTTGACTGTAATTTCTTTCCTGCTATTGATATTTCGACATTTAAAGGCTGATTTTTCTTCTTTTCACACGCTGAACGTAACGAACGCCACTTTCAGCATCGAAACAAGCCCAGCGGCTCGCAAAACGCGGTCTTTCGTCGATTTTGACAGTAATTTCTTTCCTGCTCTTGATATTTCTACGTTTAAACGCTGATTTTACTTCTTTTCACACTCTGAGCGTAACGAACGCCACTTTTAGCATCGAGACAAGCCCAACGGCTCGCAAAACGCCGTCTTTCGTCGGTTTTGACTGTAATTTCTTCAAAGATGGAGATATATCGACGTTTAAATGTTGATTCTAGTCAATTTCACATGCCGAATGTAACGCAAGCCGCTTTTAGCATCGAAACATGCCCAGCGACTCGCAAAACGCGGTCTTTCGTCGATTTTGAATGTAATTTCTTTCCTGCTGGAGATATTTCGACGTTTAAACGCTCATTCTAGTCAATATCACACGCCGAATGTAACGCAAGCCGCTTTTAGCATCTAAACAAGCACAACGGCTCGCGAAACTCGGTCTTCCTCGATTTTAACAGCAATTTCTTTCCTGCTCTTGATATTTCGACGCTTAAAGGCTGATTTTTCTTCTTTTCACACGCTGAACGTAACGAACGCCACTTTCAGCATCGAAACAAGCCCAGCGGCTCGCAAAACGCGGTCTTTCGTCGATTTTGAATGTAATTTCTTTCCTGCTGGAGATATTTCGACGTTTAAACGCTCATTCTAGTCAATATCACACGCCGAATGTAACGCAAGCCGCTTTTAGCATCTAAACAAGCACAACGGCTCGCGAAACTCGGTCTTCCTCGATTTTAACAGCAATTTCTTTCCTGCTCTTGATATTTCGACGCTTAAAGGCTGATTTTTCTTCTTTTCACACGCTGAACGTAACGAACGCCACTTTCAGCATCGAAACAAGCCCAGCGGCTCGCAAAACGCGGTCTTTCGTCGATTTTGACAGTAATTTCTTTCCTGCTCTTGATATTTCGACATTTAAACGCTGATTTTACTTCTTTTCACACTCTGAGCGTAACGAACGCCACTTTTAGCATCGAGACAAGCCCAACGGCTCGCAAAACGCCGTCTTTCGTCGATTTTGACTGTAATTTCTTTCCTGATGGAGATATTTCGACGTTTAAACGCTCATTCTAGTCAATTTCACACGCCGAATGTAACGCAAGCCGCTTTCAGCATCTAAACAAGCACAACGGCTCGCAAAACTCGGTCTTTCCTCGATTTTAACAGTAATTT
The DNA here is from genome assembly GCA_963556215.1 of Bombus vestalis. Classification (NCBI taxonomy): domain Eukaryota; kingdom Metazoa; phylum Arthropoda; class Insecta; order Hymenoptera; family Apidae; genus Bombus; species Bombus vestalis. The sequence goes on from CAUVYS010000084.1 coordinate 36,014, forward strand.
CTTTCCTGCTCTTGATATTTCGACGTTTAAACGCTGATTTTACTTCTTTTCACACTCTGAACGTAACGCACGCCAATTTCAGCAGCGAAACAAGCACAACGGCTCGCAAAAATCTGTCTTCCTCGATTTTAACTGTAATTTCTTTCCTGATGGAGGTATTTCGACGTTTAAAGGCTGATTTTTCTTCTTTTCACACGCTGAACGTAACGAACGGCACTTTCAGCATCGAAACAAGCCCAACGGCTCGCAAAACGCGGTCTTTCGTCGATTTTGACTGTAATTTCTTTCCTGATGAAGATATTTCGACGTTTAAAGGCTGATTTTTCTTCTTTTCACACGCTGAACGTAACGAACGCCACTTTCAGCATCGAAACAAGCCCAGCGGCTCGCAAAACGCGGTCTTTCGTCGATTTTGAATGTAATTTCTTTCCTGCTGGAGAAATATCGACGTTTAAACGCTGATTTTACTTCTTTTCACACTCTGAACGTAACGCACGCCGCTTTTAGCATCGAGACAAGCCCAGCGGCTCGCACAACGCGGTCTTTCGTCGATTTTGACTGTAATTTCTTTCCTGCTATTGATATTTCGACATTTAAAGGCTGATTTTTCTTCTTTTCACACGCTGAACGTAACGAACGCCACTTTCAGCATCGAAACAAGCCCAGCGGCTCGCAAAACGCGGTCTTTCGTCGATTTTGACAGTAATTTCTTTCCTGCTCTTGATATTTCGACGTTTAAACGCTGATTTTACTTCTTTTCACACTCTGAGCGTAACGAACGCCACTTTTAGCATCGAAACAAGCCCAGCGGCTCGCAAAACGCGGTCTTTCGTCGATTTTGAGTGTAATTTCTTTCCTGATGGAGATATTTCGACGTTTAAAGGCTGATTTTTCTTCCTTTCACACTCTGAACGTAACGAACGCCACTTTTAGCATCGAGACAAGCCCAGCGGCTCGCACAACGCGGTCTTTCGTCGATGTTGACAGTAATTTCTTTCCTGCTGGAGATATTTCGAAGTTTAAACGCTGATTCTAGTCAATTTCACACGCGGAATGTAACGCACGCCAAATTTAGCATCGAGACAAGCCCAACGGCTCGCAAAACGCGGTCTTTCGTCGATTTTGACTGTAATTTCTTTCCTGCTGGAGAAATATCGACGTCTAAACGCTGATTTTACTTCTTTTCACACTCTGAACGTAACGCACGCCGCTTTTAGCATCGAAACAAACCCAGCGGCTCGCAAAACGCGGTCTTTCCTCGATTTTGACTGTAATTTCTTTCCAGATGGAGATATTTCGACGTTTAAAGGCTGATTTTTCTTCTTTTCACACGCTGAACGTAACGAACGCCACTTTCAGCATCGAAACAAGCCCGGCGGCTCGCAAAACGCGGACTTTCGTCGATTTTGAATGTAATTTCTTTCCTGCTGGAGAAATATCGACGTCTAAACGCTGATTTTTCTTCTTTTCACACGCTGAACGTAACGCACGCCGCTTTTAGCATCGAAACAAGCCCAGCGGCTCGCAAAACGCGGTCTTTCGTCGATTTTGAGTGTAATTTCTTTCCTGATGGAGATATTTCGACGTTTAAAGGCTGATTTTACTTCTTTTCACACTGTGAACGTAACGCACGCCGCTTTTAGCATCGAGACAAGCCCAGCGGCTCGCACAACGCGGTCTTTCGTCGATTTTGACTGTAATTTCTTTCCTGCTATTGATATTTCGACATTTAAAGGCTGATTTTTCTTCTTTTCACACGCTGAACGTAACGAACGCCACTTTCAGCATCGAAACAAGCCCAGCGGCTCGCAAAACGCGGTCTTTCGTCGATTTTGACAGTAATTTCTTTCCTGCTCTTGATATTTCGACGTTTAAACGCTGATTTTACTTCTTTTCACACTCTGAGCGTAACGAACGCCACTTTTAGCATCGAAACAAGCCCAGCGGCTCGCAAAGCGCGGTCTTTCGTCGATTTTGACTGTAATTTCTTTCCTGATGGAGGTATTTCGACGTTTAAAGGCTGATTTTACTTCTTTTCACACGCTGAACGTAACGAACGCCACTTTTAGCATCGAAACAAGCACAACGGCTCGCAAAACCTGGTCTTTCCTCGATTTTGACAGTAATTTCTTTCCTGCTCTTGATATTTCGACGTTTAAACGCTGATTTTACTTCTTTTCACACTCTAAGCGTAACGAGCGCCACTTTTAGCATCGAGACAAGCCCAACGGCTCGCAAATCGCGGTCTTTCGTCGATTTTGACAGTAATTTCTTTCCTGATGGAGATATTTCGACGTTTAAAGGCTGATATTTCTTCTTTTCACACGCTGAACGTAACGAACGCCACTTTCAGCATCGAAACAAGCCCAGCGGCTCGCAAAACGCCGTCTTTCGTCGGTTTTGACTGTAATTTCTTCAAAGATGGAGATATATCGACGTTTAAATGTTGATTCTAGTCAATTTCACATGCCGAATGTAACGCAAGCCGCTTTTAGCATCGAAACAAGCCCAACGGCTCGCAAAACGCGGTCTTTCGTCGATTTTGAATGTAATTTCTTTCCTGCTGGAGAAATATCGACGTTTAAACGCTGATTTTACTTCTTTTCACACTCTGAACGTAACGCACGCCGCTTTTAGCATCGAGACAAGCCCAGCGGCTCGCACAACGCGGTCTTTCGTCGATTTTGACTGTAATTTCTTTCCTGCTATTGATATTTCGACATTTAAAGGCTGATTTTTCTTCTTTTCACACGCTGAACGTAACGAACGCCACTTTCAGCATCGAAACAAGCCCAGCGGCTCGCAAAACGCGGTCTTTCGTCGATTTTGACAGTAATTTCTTTCCTGCTCTTGATATTTCTACGTTTAAACGCTGATTTTACTTCTTTTCACACTCTGAGCGTAACGAACGCCACTTGTAGCATCGAGACAAGCCCAACGGCTCGCAAAACGCCGTCTTTCGTCGGTTTTGACTGTAATTTCTTCAAAGATGGAGATATATCGACGTTTAAATGTTGATTCTAGTCAATTTCACATGCCGAATGTAACGCAAGCCGCTTTTAGCATCGAAACAAGCCCAGCGACTCGCAAAACGCGGTCTTTCGTCGATTTTGAATGTAATTTCTTTCCTGCTGGAGATATATCGACGTTTAAACGCTGATTTTGCTTCTTTTCACACTCTGAACGTAACGAACGCCACTTTTAGCATCGAAACAAGCCCAACGGCTCGCAAAACGCGGTCTTTCCTCGATTTTGACTGTAATTTCTTTCCTGCTCTTGATATATCGACGTTTAAACGCTGATTTTACTTCTTTTCACACTCTGAACGTAACGCACGCCAATTTCAGCAGCGAAACAAGCACAACGGCTCGCAAAAATCTGTCTTCCTCGATTTTAACAATAATTTCTTTCCTGCTGGAGATATTTCGACGTTTAAACGCTCATTCTAGTCAATTTCACACGCCGAATGTAACGAACGCCACTTTCAGCATCGAAACAAGCCCAGCGGCTCGCAAAACGCGGTCTTTCGTCGATTTTGAATGTAATTTCTTTCCTGCTGGAGAAATATCGACGTTTAAACGCTGATTTTACTTCTTTTCACACTCTGAACGTAACGCACGCCGCTTTTAGCATCGAGACAAGCCCAGCGGCTCGCACAACGCGGTCTTTCGTCGATTTTGACTGTAATTTCTTTCCTGCTGGAGAAATATCGACGTCAAAACGCTGATTTTACTTCTTTTCACACTCTGAACGTAACTCAAGCCGCCTTTAGCATCGAAACAAGCCCAACGGCTCGCTAAACTCGGTCTTACGTCGATTTTGAATGTAATTTCTTTCCTGCTAGAGAAATATCAACGTTTAAACGCTGATTTTTCTTCTTTTCACACGCTGAACGTAACGCTCGCCGCTTTTAGCATCGAAACAAGCCCAGCGGCTCGCAAAACGCGGTCTTTCGGCGATTTTGACTGTAATTTCTTTCCTGATGACGATATTTCGACGTTTAAAGGCTGATTTTTCTTCTTTTCACACGCTGAACGTAACGAACGCCACTTTCAGCATCGAAACAAGCCCAGCGGCTCGCAAAACGCGGTCTTTCGTCGATTTTGAATGTAATTTCTTTCCTGCTGGAGAAATATCGACGTTTAAACGCTGATTTTACTTCTTTTCACACTCTGAACGTAACGCACGCCGCTTTTAGCATCGAGACAAGCCCAGAGGCTCGCACAACGCGGTCTTTCGTCGATTTTGACTGTAATTTCTTTCCTGCTATTGATATTTCGACATTTAAAGGCTGATTTTTCTTCTTTTCACACGCTGAACGTAACGAACGCCACTTTTAGCATCGAAACAAGCCCAGCGGCTCGCAAAACGCGGTCTTTCGTCGATTTTGAGTGTAATTTCTTTCCTGATGGAGATATTTCGACGTTTAAAGGCTGATTTTTCTTCCTTTCACACTCTGAACGTAACGAACGCCACTTTTAGCATCGAGACAAGCCCAGCGGCTCGCACAACGCGGTCTTTCGTCGATGTTGACAGTAATTTCTTTCCTGCTGGAGATATTTCGAAGTTTAAACGCTGATTCTAGTCAATTTCACACGCGGAATGTAACGCACGCCAAATTTAGCATCGAGACAAGCCCAACGGCTCGCAAAACGCGGTCTTTCGTCGATTTTGACTGTAATTTCTTTCCTGCTGGAGAAATATCGACGTCTAAACGCTGATTTTACTTCTTTTCACACTCTGAACGTAACGCACGCCGCTTTTAGCATCGAAACAAACCCAGCGGCTCGCAAAACGCGGTCTTTCCTCGATTTTGACTGTAATTTCTTTCCAGATGGAGATATTTCGACGTTTAAAGGCTGATTTTTCTTCTTTTCACACGCTGAACGTAACGAACGCCACTTTCAGCATCGAAACAAGCCCGGCGGCTCGCAAAACGCGGACTTTCGTCGATTTTGAATGTAATTTCTTTCCTGCTGGAGAAATATCGACGTCTAAACGCTGATTTTTCTTCTTTTCACACGCTGAACGTAACGCACGCCGCTTTTAGCATCGAAACAAGCCCAGCGGCTCGCAAAACGCGGTCTTTCGTCGATTTTGAGTGTAATTTCTTTCCTGATGGAGATATTTCGACGTTTAAAGGCTGATTTTACTTCTTTTCACACTGTGAACGTAACGCACGCCGCTTTTAGCATCGAGACAAGCCCAGCGGCTCGCACAACGCGGTCTTTCGTCGATTTTGACTGTAATTTCTTTCCTGCTATTGATATTTCGACATTTAAAGGCTGATTTTTCTTCTTTTCACACGCTGAACGTAACGAACGCCACTTTCAGCATCGAAACAAGCCCAGCGGCTCGCAAAACGCGGTCTTTCGTCGATTTTGACAGTAATTTCTTTCCTGCTCTTGATATTTCGACGTTTAAACGCTGATTTTACTTCTTTTCACACTCTGAGCGTAACGAACGCCACTTTTAGCATCGAAACAAGCCCAGCGGCTCGCAAAGCGCGGTCTTTCGTCGATTTTGACTGTAATTTCTTTCCTGATGGAGGTATTTCGACGTTTAAAGGCTGATTTTACTTCTTTTCACACGCTGAACGTAACGAACGCCACTTTTAGCATCGAAACAAGCACAACGGCTCGCAAAACCTGGTCTTTCCTCGATTTTGACAGTAATTTCTTTCCTGCTCTTGATATTTCGACGTTTAAACGCTGATTTTACTTCTTTTCACACTCTAAGCGTAACGAGCGCCACTTTTAGCATCGAGACAAGCCCAACGGCTCGCAAATCGCGGTCTTTCGTCGATTTTGACAGTAATTTCTTTCCTGATGGAGATATTTCGACGTTTAAAGGCTGATTTTTCTTCTTTTCACACGCTGAACGTAACGAACGCCACTTTCAGCATCGAAACAAGCCCAGCGGCTCGCAAAACGCCGTCTTTCGTCGGTTTTGACTGTAATTTCTTCAAAGATGGAGATATATCGACGTTTAAATGTTGATTCTAGTCAATTTCACATGCCGAATGTAACGCAAGCCGCTTTTAGCATCGAAACAAGCCCAACGGCTCGCAAAACGCGGTCTTTCGTCGATTTTGAATGTAATTTCTTTCCTGCTGGAGAAATATCGACGTTTAAACGCTGATTTTACTTCTTTTCACACTCTGAACGTAACGCACGCCGCTTTTAGCATCGAGACAAGCCCAGCGGCTCGCACAACGCGGTCTTTCGTCGATTTTGACTGTAATTTCTTTCCTGCTATTGATATTTCGACATTTAAAGGCTGATTTTTCTTCTTTTCACACGCTGAACGTAACGAACGCCACTTTCAGCATCGAAACAAGCCCAGCGGCTCGCAAAACGCGGTCTTTCGTCGATTTTGACAGTAATTTCTTTCCTGCTCTTGATATTTCTACGTTTAAACGCTGATTTTACTTCTTTTCACACTCTGAGCGTAACGAACGCCACTTGTAGCATCGAGACAAGCCCAACGGCTCGCAAAACGCCGTCTTTCGTCGGTTTTGACTGTAATTTCTTCAAAGATGGAGATATATCGACGTTTAAATGTTGATTCTAGTCAATTTCACATGCCGAATGTAACGCAAGCCGCTTTTAGCATCGAAACAAGCCCAGCGACTCGCAAAACGCGGTCTTTCGTCGATTTTGAATGTAATTTCTTTCCTGCTGGAGATATATCGACGTTTAAACGCTGATTTTGCTTCTTTTCACACTCTGAACGTAACGAACGCCACTTTTAGCATCGAAACAAGCCCAACGGCTCGCAAAACGCGGTCTTTCCTCGATTTTGACTGTAATTTCTTTCCTGCTCTTGATATATCGACGTTTAAACGCTGATTTTACTTCTTTTCACACTCTGAACGTAACGCACGCCAATTTCAGCAGCGAAACAAGCACAACGGCTCGCAAAAATCTGTCTTCCTCGATTTTAACAATAATTTCTTTCCTGCTGGAGATATTTCGACGTTTAAACGCTCATTCTAGTCAATTTCACACGCCGAATGTAACGAACGCCACTTTCAGCATCGAAACAAGCCCAGCGGCTCGCAAAACGCGGTCTTTCGTCGATTTTGAATGTAATTTCTTTCCTGCTGGAGAAATATCGACGTTTAAACGCTGATTTTACTTCTTTTCACACTCTGAACGTAACGCACGCCGCTTTTAGCATCGAGACAAGCCCAGCGGCTCGCACAACGCGGTCTTTCGTCGATTTTGACTGTAATTTCTTTCCTGCTATTGATATTTCGACATTTAAAGGCTGATTTTTCTTCTTTTCACACGCTGAACGTAACGAACGCCACTTTCAGCATCGAAACAAGCCCAGCGGCTCGCAAAACGCGGTCTTTCGTCGATTTTGACAGTAATTTCTTTCCTGCTCTTGATATTTCTACGTTTAAACGCTGATTTTACTTCTTTTCACACTCTGAGCGTAACGAACGCCACTTGTAGCATCGAGACAAGCCCAACGGCTCGCAAAACGCCGTCTTTCGTCGGTTTTGACTGTAATTTCTTCAAAGATGGAGATATATCGACGTTTAAATGTTGATTCTAGTCAATTTCACATGCCGAATGTAACGCAAGCCGCTTTTAGCATCGAAACAAGCCCAGCGACTCGCAAAACGCGGTCTTTCGTCGATTTTGAATGTAATTTCTTTCCTGCTGGAGATATATCGACGTTTAAACGCTGATTTTGCTTCTTTTCACACTCTGAACGTAACGAACGCCACTTTTAGCATCGAAACAAGCCCAACGGCTCGCAAAACGCGGTCTTTCCTCGATTTTGACTGTAATTTCTTTCCTGCTCTTGATATATCGACGTTTAAACGCTGATTTTACTTCTTTTCACACTCTGAACGTAACGCACGCCAATTTCAGCAGCGAAACAAGCACAACGGCTCGCAAAAATCTGTCTTCCTCGATTTTAACAATAATTTCTTTCCTGCTGGAGATATTTCGACGTTTAAACGCTCATTCTAGTCAATTTCACACGCCGAATGTAACGAACGCCACTTTCAGCATCGAAACAAGCCCAGCGGCTCGCAAAACGCGGTCTTTCGTCGATTTTGAATGTAATTTCTTTCCTGCTGGAGAAATATCGACGTTTAAACGCTGATTTTACTTCTTTTCACACTCTGAACGTAACGCACGCCGCTTTTAGCATCGAGACAAGCCCAGCGGCTCGCACAACGCGGTCTTTCGTCGATTTTGACTGTAATTTCTTTCCTGCTGGAGAAATATCGACGTCAAAACGCTGATTTTACTTCTTTTCACACTCTGAACGTAACTCAAGCCGCCTTTAGCATCGAAACAAGCCCAACGGCTCGCTAAACTCGGTCTTACGTCGATTTTGAATGTAATTTCTTTCCTGCTAGAGAAATATCAACGTTTAAACGCTGATTTTTCTTCTTTTCACACGCTGAACGTAACGCTCGCCGCTTTTAGCATCGAAACAAGCCCAGCGGCTCGCAAAACGCGGTCTTTCGGCGATTTTGACTGTAATTTCTTTCCTGATGACGATATTTCGACGTTTAAAGGCTGATTTTTCTTCTTTTCACACGCTGAACGTAACGAACGCCACTTTCAGCATCGAAACAAGCCCAGCGGCTCGCAAAACGCGGTCTTTCGTCGATTTTGAATGTAATTTCTTTCCTGCTGGAGAAATATCGACGTTTAAACGCTGATTTTACTTCTTTTCACACTCTGAACGTAACGCACGCCGCTTTTAGCATCGAGACAAGCCCAGCGGCTCGCACAACGCGGTCTTTCGTCGATTTTGACAGTAATTTCTTTCCTGCTCTTGATATTTCGACATTTAAACGCTGATTTTACTTCTTTTCACACTCTGAGCGTAACGAACGCCACTTTTAGCATCGAGACAAGCCCAACGGCTCGCAAAACGCCGTCTTTCGTCGATTTTGACTGTAATTTCTTTCCTGATGGAGATATTTCGACGTTTAAACGCTCATTCTAGTCAATTTCACACGCCGAATGTAACGCAAGCCGCTTTCAGCATCTAAACAAGCACAACGGCTCGCAAAACTCGGTCTTTCCTCGATTTTAACAGTAATTTCTTTCCTGCTCTTGATATTTCGACGTTTAAACGCTGATTTTACTTCTTTTCACACTCTGAACGTAACGCACGCCAATTTCAGCAGCGAAACAAGCACAACGGCTCGCAAAAATCTGTCTTCCTCGATTTTAACTGTAATTTCTTTCCTGATGGAGGTATTTCGACGTTTAAAGGCTGATTTTTCTTCTTTTCACACGCTGAACGTAACGAACGGCACTTTCAGCATCGAAACAAGCCCAACGGCTCGCAAAACGCGGTCTTTCGTCGATTTTGACTGTAATTTCTTTCCTGATGAAGATATTTCGACGTTTAAAGGCTGATTTTTCTTCTTTTCACACGCTGAACGTAACGAACGCCACTTTCAGCATCGAAACAAGCCCAGCGGCTCGCAAAACGCGGTCTTTCGTCGATTTTGAATGTAATTTCTTTCCTGCTGGAGAAATATCGACGTTTAAACGCTGATTTTACTTCTTTTCACACTCTGAACGTAACGCACGCCGCTTTTAGCATCGAGACAAGCCCAGCGGCTCGCACAACGCGGTCTTTCGTCGATTTTGACTGTAATTTCTTTCCTGCTATTGATATTTCGACATTTAAAGGCTGATTTTTCTTCTTTTCACACGCTGAACGTAACGAACGCCACTTTCAGCATCGAAACAAGCCCAGCGGCTCGCAAAACGCGGTCTTTCGTCGATTTTGACAGTAATTTCTTTCCTGCTCTTGATATTTCGACGTTTAAACGCTGATTTTACTTCTTTTCACACTCTGAGCGTAACGAACGCCACTTTTAGCATCGAAACAAGCCCAGCGGCTCGCAAAACGCGGTCTTTCGTCGATTTTGAGTGTAATTTCTTTCCTGATGGAGATATTTCGACGTTTAAAGGCTGATTTTTCTTCCTTTCACACTCTGAACGTAACGAACGCCACTTTTAGCATCGAGACAAGCCCAGCGGCTCGCACAACGCGGTCTTTCGTCGATGTTGACAGTAATTTCTTTCCTGCTGGAGATATTTCGAAGTTTAAACGCTGATTCTAGTCAATTTCACACGCGGAATGTAACGCACGCCAAATTTAGCATCGAGACAAGCCCAACGGCTCGCAAAACGCGGTCTTTCGTCGATTTTGACTGTAATTTCTTTCCTGCTGGAGAAATATCGACGTCTAAACGCTGATTTTTCTTCTTTTCACACGCTGAACGTAACGCACGCCGCTTTTAGCATCGAAACAAGCCCAGCGGCTCGCAAAACGCGGTCTTTCGTCGATTTTGAGTGTAATTTCTTTCCTGATGGAGATATTTCGACGTTTAAAGGCTGATTTTACTTCTTTTCACACTGTGAACGTAACGCACGCCGCTTTTAGCATCGAGACAAGCCCAGCGGCTCGCACAACGCGGTCTTTCGTCGATTTTGACTGTAATTTCTTTCCTGCTATTGATATTTCGACATTTAAAGGCTGATTTTTCTTCTTTTCACACGCTGAACGTAACGAACGCCACTTTCAGCATCGAAACAAGCCCAGCGGCTCGCAAAACGCGGTCTTTCGTCGATTTTGACAGTAATTTCTTTCCTGCTCTTGATATTTCGACGTTTAAACGCTGATTTTACTTCTTTTCACACTCTGAGCGTAACGAACGCCACTTTTAGCATCGAAACAAGCCCAGCGGCTCGCAAAGCGCGGTCTTTCGTCGATTTTGACTGTAATTTCTTTCCTGATGGAGGTATTTCGACGTTTAAAGGCTGATTTTACTTCTTTTCACACGCTGAACGTAACGAACGCCACTTTTAGCATCGAAACAAGCACAACGGCTCGCAAAACCTGGTCTTTCCTCGATTTTGACAGTAATTTCTTTCCTGCTCTTGATATTTCGACGTTTAAACGCTGATTTTACTTCTTTTCACACTCTAAGCGTAACGAGCGCCACTTTTAGCATCGAGACAAGCCCAACGGCTCGCAAATCGCGGTCTTTCGTCGATTTTGACAGTAATTTCTTTCCTGATGGAGATATTTCGACGTTTAAAGGCTGATTTTTCTTCTTTTCACACGCTGAACGTAACGAACGCCACTTTCAGCATCGAAACAAGCCCAGCGGCTCGCAAAACGCCGTCTTTCGTCGGTTTTGACTGTAATTTCTTCAAAGATGGAGATATATCGACGTTTAAATGTTGATTCTAGTCAATTTCACATGCCGAATGTAACGCAAGCCGCTTTTAGCATCGAAACAAGCCCAACGGCTCGCAAAACGCGGTCTTTCGTCGATTTTGAATGTAATTTCTTTCCTGCTGGAGAAATATCGACGTTTAAACGCTGATTTTACTTCTTTTCACACTCTGAACGTAACGCACGCCGCTTTTAGCATCGAGACAAGCCCAGCGGCTCGCACAACGCGGTCTTTCGTCGATTTTGACTGTAATTTCTTTCCTGCTATTGATATTTCGACATTTAAAGGCTGATTTTTCTTCTTTTCACACGCTGAACGTAACGAACGCCACTTTCAGCATCGAAACAAGCCCAGCGGCTCGCAAAACGCGGTCTTTCGTCGATTTTGACAGTAATTTCTTTCCTGCTCTTGATATTTCTACGTTTAAACGCTGATTTTACTTCTTTTCACACTCTGAGCGTAACGAACGCCACTTGTAGCATCGAGACAAGCCCAACGGCTCGCAAAACGCCGTCTTTCGTCGGTTTTGACTGTAATTTCTTCAAAGATGGAGATATATCGACGTTTAAATGTTGATTCTAGTCAATTTCACATGCCGAATGTAACGCAAGCCGCTTTTAGCATCGAAACAAGCCCAGCGACTCGCAAAACGCGGTCTTTCGTCGATTTTGAATGTAATTTCTTTCCTGCTGGAGATATATCGACGTTTAAACGCTGATTTTGCTTCTTTTCACACTCTGAACGTAACGAACGCCACTTTTAGCATCGAAACAAGCCCAACGGCTCGCAAAACGCGGTCTTTCCTCGATTTTGACTGTAATTTCTTTCCTGCTCTTGATATATCGACGTTTAAACGCTGATTTTACTTCTTTTCACACTCTGAACGTAACGCACGCCAATTTCAGCAGCGAAACAAGCACAACGGCTCGCAAAAATCTGTCTTCCTCGATTTTAACAATAATTTCTTTCCTGCTGGAGATATTTCGACGTTTAAACGCTCATTCTAGTCAATTTCACACGCCGAATGTAACGAACGCCACTTTCAGCATCGAAACAAGCCCAGCGGCTCGCAAAACGCGGTCTTTCGTCGATTTTGAATGTAATTTCTTTCCTGCTGGAGAAATATCGACGTTTAAACGCTGATTTTACTTCTTTTCACACTCTGAACGTAACGCACGCCGCTTTTAGCATCGAGACAAGCCCAGCGGCTCGCACAACGCGGTCTTTCGTCGATTTTGACTGTAATTTCTTTCCTGCTATTGATATTTCGACATTTAAAGGCTGATTTTTCTTCTTTTCACACGCTGAACGTAACGAACGCCACTTTCAGCATCGAAACAAGCCCAGCGGCTCGCAAAACGCGGTCTTTCGTCGATTTTGACAGTAATTTCTTTCCTGCTCTTGATATTTCTACGTTTAAACGCTGATTTTACTTCTTTTCACACTCTGAGCGTAACGAACGCCACTTGTAGCATCGAGACAAGCCCAACGGCTCGCAAAACGCCGTCTTTCGTCGGTTTTGACTGTAATTTCTTCAAAGATGGAGATATATCGACGTTTAAATGTTGATTCTAGTCAATTTCACATGCCGAATGTAACGCAAGCCGCTTTTAGCATCGAAACAAGCCCAGCGACTCGCAAAACGCGGTCTTTCGTCGATTTTGAATGTAATTTCTTTCCTGCTGGAGATATATCGACGTTTAAACGCTGATTTTGCTTCTTTTCACACTCTGAACGTAACGAACGCCACTTTTAGCATCGAAACAAGCCCAACGGCTCGCAAAACGCGGTCTTTCCTCGATTTTGACTGTAATTTCTTTCCTGCTCTTGATATATCGACGTTTAAACGCTGATTTTACTTCTTTTCACACTCTGAACGTAACGCACGCCAATTTCAGCAGCGAAACAAGCACAACGGCTCGCAAAAATCTGTCTTCCTCGATTTTAACAATAATTTCTTTCCTGCTGGAGATATTTCGACGTTTAAACGCTCATTCTAGTCAATTTCACACGCCGAATGTAACGAACGCCACTTTCAGCATCGAAACAAGCCCAGCGGCTCGCAAAACGCGGTCTTTCGTCGATTTTGAATGTAATTTCTTTCCTGCTGGAGAAATATCGACGTTTAAACGCTGATTTTACTTCTTTTCACACTCTGAACGTAACGCACGCCGCTTTTAGCATCGAGACAAGCCCAGCGGCTCGCACAACGCGGTCTTTCGTCGATTTTGACTGTAATTTCTTTCCTGCTGGAGAAATATCGACGTCAAAACGCTGATTTTACTTCTTTTCACACTCTGAACGTAACTCAAGCCGCCTTTAGCATCGAAACAAGCCCAACGGCTCGCTAAACTCGGTCTTACGTCGATTTTGAATGTAATTTCTTTCCTGCTAGAGAAATATCAACGTTTAAACGCTGATTTTTCTTCTTTTCACACGCTGAACGTAACGCTCGCCGCTTTTAGCATCGAAACAAGCCCAGCGGCTCGCAAAACGCGGTCTTTCGGCGATTTTGACTGTAATTTCTTTCCTGATGACGATATTTCGACGTTTAAAGGCTGATTTTTCTTCTTTTCACACGCTGAACGTAACGAACGCCACTTTCAGCATCGAAACAAGCCCAGCGGCTCGCAAAACGCGGTCTTTCGTCGATTTTGAATGTAATTTCTTTCCTGCTGGAGAAATATCGACGTTTAAACGCTGATTTTACTTCTTTTCACACTCTGAACGTAACGCACGCCGCTTTTAGCATCGAGACAAGCCCAGCGGCTCGCACAACGCGGTCTTTCGTCGATTTTGACTGTAATTTCTTTCCTGCTATTGATATTTCGACATTTAAAGGCTGATTTTTCTTCTTTTCAAACGCTGAACGTAACGAACGCCACTTTCAGCATCGAAACAAGCCCAGCGGCTCGCAAAACGCGGTCTTTCGTCGATTTTGACAGTAATTTCTTTCCTGCTCTTGATATTTCGACGTTTAAACGCTGATTTTACTTCTTTTCACACTCTGAGCGTAACGAACGCCACTTTTAGCATCGAAACAAGCCCAGCGGCTCGCAAAACGCGGTCTTTCGTCGATTTTGAGTGTAATTTCTTTCCTGATGGAGATATTTCGACGTTTAAAGGCTGATTTTTCTTCCTTTCACACTCTGAACGTAACGAACGCCACTTTTAGCATCGAGACAAGCCCAGCGGCTCGCACAACGCGGTCTTTCGTCGATGTTGACAGTAATTTCTTTCCTGCTGGAGATATTTCGAAGTTTAAACGCTGATTCTAGTCAATTTCACACGCGGAATGTAACGCACGCCAAATTTAGCATCGAGACAAGCCCAACGGCTCGCAAAACGCGGTCTTTCGTCGATTTTGACTGTAATTTCTTTCCTGCTGGAGAAATATCGACGTCTAAACGCTGATTTTACTTCTTTTCACACTCTGAACGTAACGCACGCCGCTTTTAGCATCGAAACAAACCCAGCGGCTCGCAAAACGCGGTCTTTCCTCGATTTTGACTGTAATTTCTTTCCAGATGGAGATATTTCGACGTTTAAAGGCTGATTTTTCTTCTTTTCACACGCTGAACGTAACGAACGCCACTTTCAGCATCGAAACAAGCCCGGCGGCTCGCAAAACGCGGACTTTCGTCGATTTTGAATGTAATTTCTTTCCTGCTGGAGAAATATCGACGTCTAAACGCTGATTTTTCTTCTTTTCACACGCTGAACGTAACGCACGCCGCTTTTAGCATCGAAACAAGCCCAGCGGCTCGCAAAACGCGGTCTTTCGTCGATTTTGAGTGTAATTTCTTTCCTGATGGAGATATTTCGACGTTTAAAGGCTGATTTTACTTCTTTTCACACTGTGAACGTAACGCACGCCGCTTTTAGCATCGAGACAAGCCCAGCGGCTCGCACAACGCGGTCTTTCGTCGATTTTGACTGTAATTTCTTTCCTGCTATTGATATTTCGACATTTAAAGGCTGATTTTTCTTCTTTTCACACGCTGAACGTAACGAACGCCACTTTCAGCATCGAAACAAGCCCAGCGGCTCGCAAAACGCGGTCTTTCGTCGATTTTGACAGTAATTTCTTTCCTGCTCTTGATATTTCGACGTTTAAACGCTGATTTTACTTCTTTTCACACTCTGAGCGTAACGAACGCCACTTTTAGCATCGAAACAAGCCCAGCGGCTCGCAAAGCGCGGTCTTTCGTCGATTTTGAATGTAATTTCTTTCCTGCTGGAGAAATATCGACGTCTAAACGCTGATTTTACTTCTTTTCACACTCTGAACGTAACGCACGCCGCATTTAGCATCGAAACAAACCCAGCGGCTCGCAAAACGCAGTCTATCGTCGATTTTGTAAGTAATTTCTTTCCTGCTGGAGAAATATCGACGTTTAAAGGCTGATTATACTTCTTTTCACACTCTGAACGTAACGCACGCCACTTTTAGCATCGAAACAAGCACAACGGCTCGCAATACTCGGTCTTTCCTCGATTTTGAATGTAATTTCTTTTCTGCTAGAGAAATAT
Source organism: Bombus vestalis (assembly GCA_963556215.1). Lineage (NCBI taxonomy): Eukaryota > Metazoa > Arthropoda > Insecta > Hymenoptera > Apidae > Bombus > Bombus vestalis. Next base: position 51,789 of record CAUVYS010000084.1, read on the forward strand.
CGACGTTTAAACGCTGATTTTTCTTCTTTTCACACGCTGAACGTAACGCACGCCGCTTTTAGCAACGAAAGAAGCCCAGCGGCTCGCAAAACGCGGTCTTTCGTCGATTTTAACAGTAATTTCTTTCCTGCTCTTGATATTTCGACGTTTAAACGCTGATTTTACCTCTTTTCACACTCTGAGCGTAACGAACGCCACTTTCAGCATCGAAACAAGCCCAGCGGCTCGCAAAACGCGGTCTTTCGTCGATTTTGACAGTAATTTCTTTCCTGCTCTTGATATTTCTACGTTTAAACGCTGATTTTACTTCTTTTCACACTCTGAGCGTAACGAACGCCACTTGTAGCATCGAGACAAGCCCAACGGCTCGCAAAACGCCGTCTTTCGTCGGTTTTGACTGTAATTTCTTCAAAGATGGAGATATATCGACGTTTAAATGTTGATTCTAGTCAATTTCACACGCCGAATGTAACGCAAGCCGCTTTTAGCATCGAAACAAGCCCAGCGACTCGCAAAACGCGGTCTTTCCTCGATTTTGACTGTAATTTCTTTCCTGATGGAGATATTTCGACGTTTAAAGGCTGATTTTTCTTCCTTTCACACTCTGAACGTAACGAACGCTACTTTTAGCATCGAGACAAGCCCAACGGCTCGCAAAACTCGGTCTTTCGTCGATTTTAACAGTAATTTCTTTCCTGCTCTTGATATTTCGACGTTTAAAAGCTGATTTTACTTCTTTTCACACTCTAAGCGTAACGAACGCCACTTTTAGCATCGAGACAAGCCCAACGGCTCGCAAAACGCGGTCTTTCGTCGATTTTGACTGTAATTTCTTTCCTGATGGAGATATTTCGACGTTTAAAGGCTGATTTTTCTTCTTTTCACACGCTGAACGTAACGAACGGCACTTTCAGCATCGAAACAAGCCCAACGGCTCGCAAAACGCGGTCTTTCGTCGATTTTGACTGTAATTTCTTTCCTGATGAAGATATTTCGACGTTTAAAGGCTGATTTTTCTTCTTTTCACACGCTGAACGTAACGAACGCCACTTTCAGCATCGAAACAAGCCCAGCGGCTCGCAAAACGCGGTCTTTCGTCGATTTTGAATGTAATTTCTTTCCTGCTGGAGAAATATCGACGTTTAAACGCTGATTTTACTTCTTTTCACACTCTGAACGTAACGCACGCCGCTTTTAGCATCGAGACAAGCCCAGCGGCTCGCACAACGCGGTCTTTCGTCGATTTTGACTGTAATTTCTTTCCTGCTATTGATATTTCGACATTTAAAGGCTGATTTTTCTTCTTTTCACACTCTGAACGTAACGAACGCCACTTTTAGCATCGAAACAAGCCCAACGGCTCGCAAAACGCGGTCTTTCCTCGATTTAGACTGTAATTTCTTTCCTGATGGAGATATTTCGACGTTTAAAGGCTGATTTTTCTTCCTTTCACACTCTGAACGTAACGAACGCCACTTTCAGCATCGAAACAAGCCCAGCGGCTCGCAAAACGCGGTCTTTCGTCGATTTTGAATGTAATTTCTTTCCTGCTGGAGAAATATCGACGTTTAAACGCTGATTTTACTTCTTTTCACACTCTGAACGTAACGCACGCCGCTTTTAGCATCGAGACAAGCCCAGCGGCTCGCACAACGCGGTCTTTCGTCGATTTTGACTGTAATTTCTTTCCTGCTGGAGAAATATCGACGTCTAAACGCTGATTTTACTTCTTTTCACACTCTGAACGTAACTCAAGCCGCCTTTAGCATCGAAACAAGCCCAACGGCTCGCTAAACTCGGTCTTACGTCGATTTTGAATGTAATTTCTTTCCTGCTAGAGAAATATCAACGTTTAAACGCTGATTTTTCTTCTTTTCACACGCTGAACGTAACGCACGCCGCTTTTAGCATCTAAACAAGCCCAGCGGCTCGCAAAACGCGGTCTTTCGGCGATTTTGACTGTAATTTCTTTCCTGATGACGATATTTCGACGTTTAAAGGCTGATTTTTCTTCTTTTCACACGCTGAACGTAACGAACGCCACTTTCAGCATCGAAACAAGCCCAGCGGCTCGCAAAACGCGGTCTTTCGTCGATTTTGAATGTAATTTCTTTCCTGCTGGAGAAATATCGACGTTTAAACGCTGATTTTACTTCTTTTCACACTCTGAGCGTAACGCACGCCGCTTTTAGCATCGAGACAAGCCCAGCGGCTCGCACAACGCGGTCTTTCGTCGATTTTGTCTGTAATTTCTTTCCTGCTATTGATATTTCGACATTTAAAGGCTGATTTTTCTTCTTTTCACACGCTGAACGTAACGAACGCCACTTTCAGCATCGAAACAAGCCCAGCGGCTCGCAAAACGCGGTCTTTCGTCGATTTTGACAGTAATTTCTTTCCTGCTCTTGATATTTCGACGTTTAAACGCTGATTTTACTTCTTTTCACACTCTGAGCGTAACGAACGCCACTTTTAGCATCGAAACAAGCCCAGCGGCTCGCAAAACGCGGTCTTTCGTCGATTTTGAGTGTAATTTCTTTCCTGATGGAGATATTTCGACGTTTAAAGCCTGATTTTTCTTCCTTTCACACTCTGAACGTAACGAACGCCACTTTTAGCATCGAGACAAGCCCAGCGGCTCGCACAACGCGGTCTTTCGTCGATGTTGACAGTAATTTCTTTCCTGCTGGAGATATTTCGAAGTTTAAACGCTGATTCTAGTCAATTTCACACGCGGAATGTAACGCACGCCAAATTTAGCATCGAGACAAGCCCAACGGCTCGCAAAACGCGGTCTTTCGTCGATTTTGACTGTAATTTCTTTCCTGCTGGAGAAATATCGACGTCTAAACGCTGATTTTACTTCTTTTCACACTCTGAACGTAACGCACGCCGCTTTTAGCATCGAAACAAACCAAGCGGCTCGCAAAACGCGGTCTTTCCTCGATTTTGACTGTAATTTCTTTCCAGATGGAGATATTTCGACGTTTAAAGGCTGATTTTTCTTCTTTTCACACGCTGAACGTAACGAACGCCACTTTCAGCATCGAAACAAGCCCGGCGGCTCGCAAAACGCGGACTTTCGTCGATTTTGAATGTAATTTCTTTCCTGCTGGAGAAATATCGACGTCTAAACGCTGATTTTTCTTCTTTTCACACGCTGAACGTAACGCACGCCGCTTTTAGCATCGAAACAAGCCCAGCGGCTCGCAAAACGCGGTCTTTCGTCGATTTTGAGTGTAATTTCTTTCCTGATGGAGATATTTCGACGTTTAAAGGCTGATTTTTCTTCTTTTCACACGCTGAACGTAACGAACGCCACTTTCAGCATCGAAACAAGCCCAGCGGCTCGCAAAACGCCGTCTTTCGTCGGTTTTGACTGTAATTTCTTCAAAGATGGAGATATATCGACGTTTAAATGTTGATTCTAGTCAATTTCACATGCCGAATGTAACGCAAGCCGCTTTTAGCATCGAAACAAGCCCAACGGCTCGCAAAACGCGGTCTTTCGTCGATTTTGAATGTAATTTCTTTCCTGCTGGAGAAATATCGACGTTTAAACGCTGATTTTACTTCTTTTCACACTCTGAACGTAACGCACGCCGCTTTTAGCATCGAGACAAGCCCAGCGGCTCGCACAACGCGGTCTTTCGTCGATTTTGACTGTAATTTCTTTCCTGCTGGAGAAATATCGACGTCAAAACGCTGATTTTACTTCTTTTCACACTCTGAACGTAACTCAAGCCGCCTTTAGCATCGAAACAAGCCCAACGGCTCGCTAAACTCGGTCTTACGTCGATTTTGAATGTAATTTCTTTCCTGCTAGAGAAATATCAACGTTTAAACGCTGATTTTTCTTCTTTTCACACGCTGAACGTAACGCACGCCGCTTTTAGCATCGAGACAAGCCCAGCGGCTCGCACAACGCGGTCTTTCGTCGATTTTGACTGTAATTTCTTTCCTGCTATTGATATTTCGACATTTAAAGGCTGATTTTTCTTCTTTTCACACGCTGAACGTAACGAACGCCACTTTCAGCATCGAAACAAGCCCAGCGGCTCGCAAAACGCGGTCTTTCGTCGATTTTGAATGTAATTTCTTTCCTGCTGGAGAAATATCGACGTTTAAACGCTGATTTTACTTCTTTTCACACTCTGAACGTAACGCACGCCGCTTTTAGCATCGAGACAAGCCCAGCGGCTCGCACAACGCGGTCTTTCGTCGATTTTGACTGTAATTTCTTTCCTGCTATTGATATTTCGACATTTAAAGGCTGATTTTCTTCTTTTCACACGCTGAACGTAACGAACGCCACTTTCAGCATCGAAACAAGCCCAGCGGCTCGCAAAACGCGGTCTTTCGTCGATTTTGACAGTAATTTCTTTCCTGCTCTTGATATTTCGACGTTTAAACGCTGATTTTACTTCTTTTCACACTCTGAGCGTAACGAACGCCACTTTTAGCATCGAAACAAGCCCAGCGGCTCGCAAAACGCGGTCTTTCGTCGATTTTGAGTGTAATTTCTTTCCTGATGGAGATATTTCGACGTTTAAAGGCTGATTTTTCTTCCTTTCACACTCTGAACGTAACGAACGCCACTTTTAGCATCGAGACAAGCCCAGCGGCTCGCACAACGCGGTCTTTCGTCGATGTTGACAGTAATTTCTTTCCTGCTGGAGATATTTCGAAGTTTAAACGCTGATTCTAGTCAATTTCACACGCGGAATGTAACGCACGCCAAATTTAGCATCGAGACAAGCCCAACGGCTCGCAAAACGCGGTCTTTCGTCGATTTTGACTGTAATTTCTTTCCTGCTGGAGAAATATCGACGTCTAAACGCTGATTTTACTTCTTTTCACACTCTGAACGTAACGCACGCCGCTTTTAGCATCGAAACAAACCCAGCGGCTCGCAAAACGCGGTCTTTCCTCGATTTTGACTGTAATTTCTTTCCAGATGGAGATATTTCGACGTTTAAAGGCTGATTTTTCTTCTTTTCACACGCTGAACGTAACGAACGCCACTTTCAGCATCGAAACAAGCCCGGCGGCTCGCAAAACGCGGACTTTCGTCGATTTTGAATGTAATTTCTTTCCTGCTGGAGAAATATCGACGTCTAAACGCTGATTTTTCTTCTTTTCACACGCTGAACGTAACGCACGCCGCTTTTAGCATCGAAACAAGCCCAGCGGCTCGCAAAACGCGGTCTTTCGTCGATTTTGAGTGTAATTTCTTTCCTGATGGAGATATTTCGACGTTTAAAGGCTGATTTTACTTCTTTTCACACTGTGAACGTAACGCACGCCGCTTTTAGCATCGAGACAAGCCCAGCGGCTCGCACAACGCGGTCTTTCGTCGATTTTGACTGTAATTTCTTTCCTGCTATTGATATTTCGACATTTAAAGGCTGATTTTTCTTCTTTTCACACGCTGAACGTAACGAACGCCACTTTCAGCATCGAAACAAGCCCAGCGGCTCGCAAAACGCGGTCTTTCGTCGATTTTGACAGTAATTTCTTTCCTGCTCTTGATATTTCGACGTTTAAACGCTGATTTTACTTCTTTTCACACTCTGAGCGTAACGAACGCCACTTTTAGCATCGAAACAAGCCCAGCGGCTCGCAAAGCGCGGTCTTTCGTCGATTTTGACTGTAATTTCTTTCCTGATGGAGGTATTTCGACGTTTAAAGGCTGATTTTACTTCTTTTCACACGCTGAACGTAACGAACGCCACTTTTAGCATCGAAACAAGCACAACGGCTCGCAAAACCTGGTCTTTCCTCGATTTTGACAGTAATTTCTTTCCTGCTCTTGATATTTCGACGTTTAAACGCTGATTTTACTTCTTTTCACACTCTAAGCGTAACGAGCGCCACTTTTAGCATCGAGACAAGCCCAACGGCTCGCAAATCGCGGTCTTTCGTCGATTTTGACTGTAATTTCTTTCCTGCTATTGATATTTCGACATTTAAAGGCTGATTTTTCTTCTTTTCACACGCTGAACGTAACGAACGCCACTTTCAGCATCGAAACAAGCCCAGCGGCTCGCAAAACGCGGTCTTTCGTCGATTTTGACAGTAATTTCTTTCCTGCTCTTGATATTTCTACGTTTAAAGGCTGATTTTACTTCTTTTCACACTCTGAGCGTAACGAACGCCACTTGTAGCATCGAGACAAGCCCAACGGCTCGCAAAACGCCGTCTTTCGTCGGTTTTGACTGTAATTTCTTCAAAGATGGAGATATATCGACGTCAAAACGCTGATTTTACTTCTTTTCACACTCTGAACGTAACTCAAGCCGCCTTTAGCATCGAAACAAGCCCAACGGCTCGCTAAACTCGGTCTTACGTCGATTTTGAATGTAATTTCTTTCCTGCTAGAGAAATATCAACGTTTAAACGCTGATTTTTCTTCTTTTCACACGCTGAACGTAACGCTCGCCGCTTTTAGCATCGAAACAAGCCCAGCGGCTCGCAAAACGCGGTCTTTCGGCGATTTTGACTGTAATTTCTTTCCTGATGACGATATTTCGACGTTTAAAGGCTGATTTTTCTTCTTTTCACACGCTGAACGTAACGAACGCCACTTTCAGCATCGAAACAAGCCCAGCGGCTCGCAAAACGCGGTCTTTCGTCGATTTTGAATGTAATTTCTTTCCTGCTGGAGAAATATCGACGTTTAAACGCTGATTTTACTTCTTTTCACACTCTGAACGTAACGCACGCCGCTTTTAGCATCGAGACAAGCCCAGCGGCTCGCACAACGCGGTCTTTCGTCGATTTTGACTGTAATTTCTTTCCTGCTATTGATATTTCGACATTTAAAGGCTGATTTTTCTTCTTTTCACACGCTGAACGTAACGAACGCCACTTTCAGCATCGAAACAAGCCCAGCGGCTCGCAAAACGCGGTCTTTCGTCGATTTTGACAGTAATTTCTTTCCTGCTCTTGATATTTCGACGTTTAAACGCTGATTTTACTTCTTTTCACACTCTGAGCGTAACGAACGCCACTTTTAGCATCGAAACAAGCCCAGCGGCTCGCAAAACGCGGTCTTTCGTCGATTTTGAGTGTAATTTCTTTCCTGATGGAGATATTTCGACGTTTAAAGGCTGATTTTTCTTCCTTTCACACTCTGAACGTAACGAACGCCACTTTTAGCATCGAGACAAGCCCAGCGGCTCGCACAACGCGGTCTTTCGTCGATGTTGACAGTAATTTCTTTCCTGCTGGAGATATTTCGAAGTTTAAACGCTGATTCTAGTCAATTTCACACGCGGAATGTAACGCACGCCAAATTTAGCATCGAGACAAGCCCAACGGCTCGCAAAACGCGGTCTTTCGTCGATTTTGAGTGTAATTTCTTTCCTGATGGAGATATTTCGACGTTTAAAGGCTGATTTTACTTCTTTTCACACTGTGAACGTAACGCACGCCGCTTTTAGCATCGAGACAAGCCCAGCGGCTCGCACAACGCGGTCTTTCGTCGATTTTGACTGTAATTTCTTTCCTGCTATTGATATTTCGACATTTAAAGGCTGATTTTTCTTCTTTTCACACGCTGAACGTAACGAACGCCACTTTCAGCATCGAAACAAGCCCAGCGGCTCGCAAAACGCGGTCTTTCGTCGATTTTGACAGTAATTTCTTTCCTGCTCTTGATATTTCGACGTTTAAACGCTGATTTTACTTCTTTTCACACTCTAAGCGTAACGAGCGCCACTTTTAGCATCGAGACAAGCCCAACGGCTCGCAAATCGCGGTCTTTCGTCGATTTTGACTGTAATTTCTTTCCTGCTATTGATATTTCGACATTTAAAGGCTGATTTTTCTTCTTTTCACACGCTGAACGTAACGAACGCCACTTTCAGCATCGAAACAAGCCCAGCGGCTCGCAAAACGCGGTCTTTCGTCGATTTTGACAGTAATTTCTTTCCTGCTCTTGATATTTCTACGTTTAAACGCTGATTTTACTTCTTTTCACACTGTGAACGTAACGCACGCCGCTTTTAGCATCGAGACAAGCCCAGCGGCTCGCAAATCGCGGTCTTTCGTCGATTTTGACTGTAATTTCTTTCCTGCTCTTGATATTTCGACGTTTAAACGCTGATTTTACTTCTTTTCACACTCTGAGCGTAACGAACGCCACTTTTAGCATCGAAACAAGCCCAGCGGCTCGCAAAACGCGGTCTTTCGTCGATTTTGAGTGTAATTTCTTTCCTGATGGAGATATTTCGACGTTTAAAGGCTGATTTTTCTTCCTTTCACACTCTGAACGTAACGAACGCCACTTTTAGCATCGAGACAAGCCCAGCGGCTCGCACAACGCGGTCTTTCGTCGATGTTGACAGTAATTTCTTTCCTGCTGGAGATATTTCGAAGTTTAAACGCTGATTCTAGTCAATTTCACACGCGGAATGTAACGCACGCCAAATTTAGCATCGAGACAAGCCCAACGGCTCGCAAAACGCGGTCTTTCGTCGATTTTGAGTGTCATTTCTTTCCTGATGGAGATATTTCGACGTTTAAAGGCTGATTTTACTTCTTTTCACACTGTGAACGTAACGCACGCCGCTTTTAGCATCGAGACAAGCCCAGCGGCTCGCACAACGCGGTCTTTCGTCGATTTTGACTGTAATTTCTTTCCTGCTATTGATATTTCGACATTTAAAGGCTGATTTTTCTTCTTTTCACACGCTGAACGTAACGAACGCCACTTTCAGCATCGAAACAAGCCCAGCGGCTCGCAAAACGCGGTCTTTCGTCGATTTTGACAGTAATTTCTTTCCTGCTCTTGATATTTCGACGTTTAAACGCTGATTTTACTTCTTTTCACACTCTAAGCGTAACGAGCGCCACTTTTAGCATCGAGACAAGCCCAACGGCTCGCAAATCGCGGTCTTTCGTCGATTTTGACTGTAATTTCTTTCCTGCTATTGATATTTCGACATTTAAAGGCTGATTTTTCTTCTTTTCACACGCTGAACGTAACGAACGCCACTTTCAGCATCGAAACAAGCCCAGCGGCTCGCAAAACGCGGTCTTTCGTCGATTTTGACAGTAATTTCTTTCCTGCTCTTGATATTTCTACGTTTAAACGCTGATTTTACTTCTTTTCACACTCTGAGCGTAACGAACGCCACTTGTAGCATCGAGACAAGCCCAACGGCTCGCAAAACGCCGTCTTTCGTCGGTTTTGACTGTAATTTCTTCAAAGATGGAGATATATCGACGTTTAAATGTTGATTCTAGTCAATTTCACATGCCGAATGTAACGCAAGCCGCTTTTAGCATCGAAACAAGCCCAGCGACTCGCAAAACGCGGTCTTTCGTCGATTTTGAATGTAATTTCTTTCCTGCTGGAGATATATCGACGTTTAAACGCTGATTTTGCTTCTTTTCACACTCTGAACGTAACGAACGCCACTTTTAGCATCGAAACAAGCCCAACGGCTCGCAAAACGCGGTCTTTCCTCGATTTTGACTGTAATTTCTTTCCTGCTCTTGATATATCGACGTTTAAACGCTGATTTTACTTCTTTTCACACTCTGAACGTAACGCACGCCAATTTCAGCAGCGAAACAAGCACAACGGCTCGCAAAAATCTGTCTTCCTCGATTTTAACAATAATTTCTTTCCTGCTGGAGATATTTCGACGTTTAAACGCTCATTCTAGTCAATTTCACACGCCGAATGTAACGAACGCCACTTTCAGCATCGAAACAAGCCCAGCGGCTCGCAAAACGCGGTCTTTCGTCGATTTTGAATGTAATTTCTTTCCTGCTGGAGAAATATCGACGTTTAAACGCTGATTTTACTTCTTTTCACACTCTGAACGTAACGCACGCCGCTTTTAGCATCGAGACAAGCCCAGCGGCTCGCACAACGCGGTCTTTCGTCGATTTTGACTGTAATTTCTTTCCTGCTGGAGAAATATCGACGTCAAAACGCTGATTTTACTTCTTTTCACACTCTGAACGTAACTCAAGCCGCCTTTAGCATCGAAACAAGCCCAACGGCTCGCTAAACTCGGTCTTACGTCGATTTTGAATGTAATTTCTTTCCTGCTAGAGAAATATCAACGTTTAAACGCTGATTTTTCTTCTTTTCACACGCTGAACGTAACGCTCGCCGCTTTTAGCATCGAAACAAGCCCAGCGGCTCGCAAAACGCGGTCTTTCGGCGATTTTGACTGTAATTTCTTTCCTGATGACGATATTTCGACGTTTAAAGGCTGATTTTTCTTCTTTTCACACGCTGAACGTAACGAACGCCACTTTCAGCATCGAAACAAGCCCAGCGGCTCGCAAAACGCGGTCTTTCGTCGATTTTGAATGTAATTTCTTTCCTGCTGGAGAAATATCGACGTTTAAACGCTGATTTTACTTCTTTTCACACTCTGAACGTAACGCACGCCGCTTTTAGCATCGAGACAAGCCCAGAGGCTCGCACAACGCGGTCTTTCGTCGATTTTGACTGTAATTTCTTTCCTGCTATTGATATTTCGACATTTAAAGGCTGATTTTTCTTCTTTTCACACGCTGAACGTAACGAACGCCACTTTTAGCATCGAAACAAGCCCAGCGGCTCGCAAAACGCGGTCTTTCGTCGATTTTGAGTGTAATTTCTTTCCTGATGGAGATATTTCGACGTTTAAAGGCTGATTTTTCTTCCTTTCACACTCTGAACGTAACGAACGCCACTTTTAGCATCGAGACAAGCCCAGCGGCTCGCACAACGCGGTCTTTCGTCGATGTTGACAGTAATTTCTTTCCTGCTGGAGATATTTCGAAGTTTAAACGCTGATTCTAGTCAATTTCACACGCGGAATGTAACGCACGCCAAATTTAGCATCGAGACAAGCCCAACGGCTCGCAAAACGCGGTCTTTCGTCGATTTTGACTGTAATTTCTTTCCTGCTGGAGAAATATCGACGTCTAAACGCTGATTTTACTTCTTTTCACACTCTGAACGTAACGCACGCCGCTTTTAGCATCGAAACAAACCCAGCGGCTCGCAAAACGCGGTCTTTCCTCGATTTTGACTGTAATTTCTTTCCAGATGGAGATATTTCGACGTTTAAAGGCTGATTTTTCTTCTTTTCACACGCTGAACGTAACGAACGCCACTTTCAGCATCGAAACAAGCCCGGCGGCTCGCAAAACGCGGACTTTCGTCGATTTTGAATGTAATTTCTTTCCTGCTGGAGAAATATCGACGTCTAAACGCTGATTTTTCTTCTTTTCACACGCTGAACGTAACGCACGCCGCTTTTAGCATCGAAACAAGCCCAGCGGCTCGCAAAACGCGGTCTTTCGTCGATTTTGAGTGTAATTTCTTTCCTGATGGAGATATTTCGACGTTTAAAGGCTGATTTTACTTCTTTTCACACTGTGAACGTAACGCACGCCGCTTTTAGCATCGAGACAAGCCCAGCGGCTCGCACAACGCGGTCTTTCGTCGATTTTGACTGTAATTTCTTTCCTGCTATTGATATTTCGACATTTAAAGGCTGATTTTTCTTCTTTTCACACGCTGAACGTAACGAACGCCACTTTCAGCATAGAAACAAGCCCAGCGGCTCGCAAAACGCGGTCTTTCGTCGATTTTGACAGTAATTTCTTTCCTGCTCTTGATATTTCGACGTTTAAACGCTGATTTTACTTCTTTTCACACTCTGAGCGTAACGAACGCCACTTTTAGCATCGAAACAAGCCCAGCGGCTCGCAAAGCGCGGTCTTTCGTCGATTTTGAATGTAATTTCTTTCCTGCTGGAGAAATATCGACGTCTAAACGCTGATTTTACTTCTTTTCACACTCTGAACGTAACGCACGCCGCATTTAGCATCGAAACAAACCCAGCGGCTCGCAAAACGCAGTCTATCGTCGATTTTGTAAGTAATTTCTTTCCTGCTGGAGAAATATCGACGTTTAAAGGCTGATTATACTTCTTTTCACACTCTGAACGTAACGCACGCCACTTTTAGCATCGAAACAAGCACAACGGCTCGCAATACTCGGTCTTTCCTCGATTTTGAATGTAATTTCTTTCCTGCTAGAGAAATATCGACGTTTAAACGCTGATTTTTCTTCTTTTCACACGCTGAACGTAACGCACGCCGCTTTTAGCAACGAAAGAAGCCCAGCGGCTCGCAAAACGCGGTCTTTCGTCGATTTTAACAGTAATTTCTTTCCTGCTCTTGATATTTCGACGTTTAAACGCTGATTTTACCTCTTTTCACACTCTGAGCGTAACGAACGCCACTTTCAGCATCGAAACAAGCCCAGCGGCTCGCAAAACGCGGTCTTTCGTCGATTTTGACAGTAATTTCTTTCCTGCTCTTGATATTTCTACGTTTAAACGCTGATTTTACTTCTTTTCACACTCTGAGCGTAACGAACGCCACTTGTAGCATCGAGACAAGCCCAACGGCTCGCAAAACGCCGTCTTTCGTCGGTTTTGACTGTAATTTCTTCAAAGATGGAGATATATCGACGTTTAAATGTTGATTCTAGTCAATTTCACACGCCGAATGTAACGCAAGCCGCTTTTAGCATCGAAACAAGCCCAGCGACTCGCAAAACGCGGTCTTTCCTCGATTTTGACTGTAATTTCTTTCCTGATGGAGATATTTCGACGTTTAAAGGCTGATTTTTCTTCCTTTCACACTCTGAACGTAACGAACGCTACTTTTAGCATCGAGACAAGCCCAACGGCTCGCAAAACTCGGTCTTTCGTCGATTTTAACAGTAATTTCTTTCCTGCTCTTGATATTTCGACGTTTAAAAGCTGATTTTACTTCTTTTCACACTCTAAGCGTAACGAACGCCACTTTTAGCATCGAGACAAGCCCAACGGCTCGCAAAACGCGGTCTTTCGTCGATTTTGACTGTAATTTCTTTCCTGATGGAGATATTTCGACGTTTAAAGGCTGATTTTTCTTCTTTTCACACGCTGAACGTAACGAACGGCACTTTCAGCATCGAAACAAGCCCAACGGCTCGCAAAACGCGGTCTTTCGTCGATTTTGACTGTAATTTCTTTCCTGATGAAGATATTTCGACGTTTAAAGGCTGATTTTTCTTCTTTTCACACGCTGAACGTAACGAACGCCACTTTCAGCATCGAAACAAGCCCAGCGGCTCGCAAAACGCGGTCTTTCGTCGATTTTGAATGTAATTTCTTTCCTGCTGGAGAAATATCGACGTTTAAACGCTGATTTTACTTCTTTTCACACTCTGAACGTAACGCACGCCGCTTTTAGCATCGAGACAAGCCCAGCGGCTCGCACAACGCGGTCTTTCGTCGATTTTGACTGTAATTTCTTTCCTGCTATTGATATTTCGACATTTAAAGGCTGATTTTTCTTCTTTTCACACTCTGAACGTAACGAACGCCACTTTTAGCATCGAAACAAGCCCAACGGCTCGCAAAACGCGGTCTTTCCTCGATTTAGACTGTAATTTCTTTCCTGATGGAGATATTTCGACGTTTAAAGGCTGATTTTTCTTCCTTTCACACTCTGAACGTAACGAACGCCACTTTCAGCATCGAAACAAGCCCAGCGGCTCGCAAAACGCGGTCTTTCGTCGATTTTGAATGTAATTTCTTTCCTGCTGGAGAAATATCGACGTTTAAACGCTGATTTTACTTCTTTTCACACTCTGAACGTAACGCACGCCGCTTTTAGCATCGAGACAAGCCCAGCGGCTCGCACAACGCGGTCTTTCGTCGATTTTGACTGTAATTTCTTTCCTGCTGGAGAAATATCGACGTCTAAACGCTGATTTTACTTCTTTTCACACTCTGAACGTAACTCAAGCCGCCTTTAGCATCGAAACAAGCCCAACGGCTCGCTAAACTCGGTCTTACGTCGATTTTGAATGTAATTTCTTTCCTGCTAGAGAAATATCAACGTTTAAACGCTGATTTTTCTTCTTTTCACACGCTGAACGTAACGCACGCCGCTTTTAGCATCTAAACAAGCCCAGCGGCTCGCAAAACGCGGTCTTTCGGCGATTTTGACTGTAATTTCTTTCCTGATGACGATATTTCGACGTTTAAAGGCTGATTTTTCTTCTTTTCACACGCTGAACGTAACGAACGCCACTTTCAGCATCGAAACAAGCCCAGCGGCTCGCAAAACGCGGTCTTTCGTCGATTTTGAATGTAATTTCTTTCCTGCTGGAGAAATATCGACGTTTAAACGCTGATTTTACTTCTTTTCACACTCTGAGCGTAACGCACGCCGCTTTTAGCATCGAGACAAGCCCAGCGGCTCGCACAACGCGGTCTTTCGTCGATTTTGTCTGTAATTTCTTTCCTGCTATTGATATTTCGACATTTAAAGGCTGATTTTTCTTCTTTTCACACGCTGAACGTAACGAACGCCACTTTCAGCATCGAAACAAGCCCAGCGGCTCGCAAAACGCGGTCTTTCGTCGATTTTGACAGTAATTTCTTTCCTGCTCTTGATATTTCGACGTTTAAACGCTGATTTTACTTCTTTTCACACTCTGAGCGTAACGAACGCCACTTTTAGCATCGAAACAAGCCCAGCGGCTAGCAAAACGCGGTCTTTCGTCGATTTTGAGTGTAATTTCTTTCCTGATGGAGATATTTCGACGTTTAAAGCCTGATTTTTCTTCCTTTCACACTCTGAACGTAACGAACGCCACTTTTAGCATCGAGACAAGCCCAGCGGCTCGCACAACGCGGTCTTTCGTCGATGTTGACAGTAATTTCTTTCCTGCTGGAGATATTTCGAAGTTTAAACGCTGATTCTAGTCAATTTCACACGCGGAATGTAACGCACGCCAAATTTAGCATCGAGACAAGCCCAACGGCTCGCAAAACGCGGTCTTTCGTCGATTTTGACTGTAATTTCTTTCCTGCTGGAGAAATATCGACGTCTAAACGCTGATTTTACTTCTTTTCACACTCTGAACGTAACGCACGCCGCTTTTAGCATCGAAACAAACCCAGCGGCTCGCAAAACGCGGTCTTTCCTCGATTTTGACTGTAATTTCTTTCCAGATGGAGATATTTCGACGTTTAAAGGCTGATTTTTCTTCTTTTCACACGCTGAACGTAACGAACGCCACTTTCAGCATCGAAACAAGCCCGGCGGCTCGCAAAACGCGGACTTTCGTCGATTTTGAAAGTAATTTCTTTCCTGCTGGAGAAATATCGACGTCTAAACGCTGATTTTTCTTCTTTTCACACGCTGAACGTAACGCACGCCGCTTTTAGCATCGAAACAAGCCCAGCGGCTCGCAAAACGCGGTCTTTCGTCGATTTTGAGTGTAATTTCTTTCCTGATGGAGATATTTCGACGTTTAAAGGCTGATTTTACTTCTTTTCACACTCTGAACGTAACGCACGCCGCTTTTAGCATCGAGACAAGCCCAGAGGCTCGCACAACGCGGTCTTTCGTCGATTTTGACTGTAATTTCTTTCCTGCTATTGATATTTCGACATTTAAAGGCTGATTTTTCTTCTTTTCACACGCTGAACGTAACGAACGCCACTTTCAGCATCGAAACAAGCCCAGCGGCTCGCAAAACGCGGTCTTTCGTCGATTTTGACAGTAATTTCTTTCCTGCTCTTGATATTTCGACGTTTAAACGCTGATTTTACTTCTTTTCACACTCTGAACGTAACGCACGCCGCATTTAGCATCGAAACAAACCCAGCGGCTCGCAAAACGCAGTCTATCGTGGATTTTGTAAGTAATTTCTTTCCTGCTGGAGAAATATCGACGTTTAAAGGCTGATTATACTTCTTTTCACACTCTGAACGTAACGCACGCCACTTTTAGCATCGAAACAAGCACAACGGCTCGCAATACTCGGTCTTTCCTCGATTTTGAATGTAATTTCTTTCCTGCTAGAGAAATATCGACGTTTAAACGCTGATTTTTCTTCTTTTCACACGCTGAACGTAACGCACGCCGCTTTTAGCAACGAAACAAGCCCAGCGGCTCGCAAAACGCGGTCTTTCGTCGATTTTAACAGTAATTTCTTTCCTGCTCTTGATATTTCGACGTTTAAACGCTGATTTTACCTCTTTTCACACTCTGAGCGTAACGAACGCCACTTTTAGCATCGAGACAAGCCCAACGGCTCACAAAACGCCGTCTTTCGTCGGTTTTGACTGTAATTTCTTCAAAGATGGAGATATATCGACGTTTAAATGCTGATTCTAGTCAATTTCACATGCCGAATGTAACGCAAGCCGCTTTTAGCATCGAAACAAGCCCAACGGCTCGCAAAACGCGGTCTTTCGTCGACTTTGACTGTAATTTCTTTCCTGATGGAGGTATTTCGACGTTTAAAGGCTGATTTTACTTCTTTTCACACGCTGAACGTAACGAACGCCACTTTTAGCATCGAAACAAGCACAACGGCTCGCAAAACCTGGTCTTTCCTCGATTTTGACAGTAATTTCTTTCCTGCTCTTGATATTTCGACGTTTAAACGCTGATTTTACTTCTTTTCACACTCTAAGCGTAACGAGCGCCACTTTTAGCATCGAGACAAGCCCAACGGCTCGCAAATCGCGGTCTTTCGTCGATTTTGACAGTAATTTCTTTCCTGATGGAGATATTTCGACGTTTAAAGGCTGATTTTTCTTCTTTTCACACGCTGAACGTAACGAACGCCACTTTCAGCATCGAAACAAGCCCAGCGGCTCGCAAAACGCCGTCTTTCGTCGGTTTTGACTGTAATTTCTTCAAAGATGGAGATATATCGACGTTTAAATGTTGATTCTAGTCAATTTCACATGCCGAATGTAACGCAAGCCGCTTTTAGCATCGAAACAAGCCCAACGGCTCGCAAAACGCGGTCTTTCGTCGATTTTGAATGTAATTTCTTTCCTGCTGGAGAAATATCGACGTTTAAACGCTGATTTTACTTCTTTTCACACTCTGAACGTAACGCACGCCGCTTTTAGCATCGAGACAAGCCCAGCGGCTCGCACAACGCGGTCTTTCGTCGATTTTGACTGTAATTTCTTTCCTGCTGGAGAAATATCGACGTCAAAACGCTGATTTTACTTCTTTTCACACTCTGAACGTAACTCAAGCCGCCTTTAGCATCGAAACAAGCCCAACGGCTCGCTAAACTCGGTCTTACGTCGATTTTGAATGTAATTTCTTTCCTGCTAGAGAAATATCAACGTTTAAACGCTGATTTTTCTTCTTTTCACACGCTGAACGTAACGCTCGCCGCTTTTAGCATCGAAACAAGCCCAGCGGCTCGCAAAACGCGGTCTTTCGGCGATTTTGACTGTAATTTCTTTCCTGATGACGATATTTCGACGTTTAAAGGCTGATTTTTCTTCTTTTCACACGCTGAACGTAACGAACGCCACTTTCAGCATCGAAACAAGCCCAGCGGCTCGCAAAACGCGGTCTTTCGTCGATTTTGAATGTAATTTCTTTCCTGCTGGAGAAATATCGACGTTTAAACGCTGATTTTACTTCTTTTCACACTCTGAACGTAACGCACGCCGCTTTTAGCATCGAGACAAGCCCAGCGGCTCGCACAACGCGGTCTTTCGTCGATTTTGACTGTAATTTCTTTCCTGCTATTGATATTTCGACATTTAAAGGCTGATTTTTCTTCTTTTCACACGCTGAACGTAACGAACGCCACTTTCAGCATCGAAACAAGCCCAGCGGCTCGCAAAACGCGGTCTTTCGTCGATTTTGACAGTAATTTCTTTCCTGCTCTTGATATTTCGACGTTTAAACGCTGATTTTACTTCTTTTCACACTCTGAGCGTAACGAACGCCACTTTTAGCATCGAAACAAGCCCAGCGGCTCGCAAAACGCGGTCTTTCGTCGATTTTGAGTGTAATTTCTTTCCTGATGGAGATATTTCGACGTTTAAAGGCTGATTTTTCTTCCTTTCACACTCTGAACGTAACGAACGCCACTTTTAGCATCGAGACAAGCCCAGCGGCTCGCACAACGCGGTCTTTCGTCGATGTTGACAGTAATTTCTTTCCTGCTGGAGATATTTCGAAGTTTAAACGCTGATTCTAGTCAATTTCACACGCGGAATGTAACGCACGCCAAATTTAGCATCGAGACAAGCCCAACGGCTCGCAAAACGCGGTCTTTCGTCGATTTTGACTGTAATTTCTTTCCTGCTGGAGAAATATCGACGTCTAAACGCTGATTTTACTTCTTTTCACACTCTGAACGTAACGCACGCCGCTTTTAGCATCGAAACAAACCCAGCGGCTCGCAAAACGCGGTCTTTCCTCGATTTTGACTGTAATTTCTTTCCAGATGGAGATATTTCGACGTTTAAAGGCTGATTTTTCTTCTTTTCACACGCTGAACGTAACGAACGCCACTTTCAGCATCGAAACAAGCCCGGCGGCTCGCAAAACGCGGACTTTCGTCGATTTTGAATGTAATTTCTTTCCTGCTGGAGAAATATCGACGTCTAAACGCTGATTTTTCTTCTTTTCACACGCTGAACGTAACGCACGCCGCTTTTAGCATCGAAACAAGCCCAGCGGCTCGCAAAACGCGGTCTTTCGTCGATTTTGAGTGTAATTTCTTTCCTGATGGAGATATTTCGACGTTTAAAGGCTGATTTTACTTCTTTTCGCACTGTGAACGTAACGCACGCCGCTTTTAGCATCGAGACAAGCCCAGCGGCTCGCACAACGCGGTCTTTCGTCGATTTTGACTGTAATTTCTTTCCTGCTATTGATATTTCGACATTTAAAGGCTGATTTTTCTTCTTTTCACACGCTGAACGTAACGAACGCCACTTTCAGCATCGAAACAAGCCCAGCGGCTCGCAAAACGCGGTCTTTCGTCGATTTTGACAGTAATTTCTTTCCTGCTCTTGATATTTCGACGTTTAAACGCTGATTTTACTTCTTTTCACACTCTGAGCGTAACGAACGCCACTTTTAGCATCGAAACAAGCCCAGCGGCTCGCAAAGCGCGGTCTTTCGTCGATTTTGACTGTAATTTCTTTCCTGATGGAGGTATTTCGACGTTTAAAGGCTGATTTTACTTCTTTTCACACGCTGAACGTAACGAACGCCACTTTTAGCATCGAAACAAGCACAACGGCTCGCAAAACCTGGTCTTTCCTCGATTTTGACAGTAATTTCTTTCCTGCTCTTGATATTTCGACGTTTAAACGCTGATTTTACTTCTTTTCACACTCTAAGCGTAACGAGCGCCACTTTTAGCATCGAGACAAGCCCAACGGCTCGCAAATCGCGGTCTTTCGTCGATTTTGACTGTAATTTCTTTCCTGCTATTGATATTTCGACATTTAAAGGCTGATTTTTCTTCTTTTCACACGCTGAACGTAACGAACGCCACTTTCAGCATCGAAACAAGCCCAGCGGCTCGCAAAACGCGGTCTTTCGTCGATTTTGACAGTAATTTCTTTCCTGCTCTTGATATTTCTACGTTTAAACGCTGATTTTACTTCTTTTCACACTCTGAGCGTAACGAACGCCACTTGTAGCATCGAGACAAGCCCAACGGCTCGCAAAACGCCGTCTTTCGTCGGTTTTGACTGTAATTTCTTCAAAGATGGAGATATATCGACGTCAAAACGCTGATTTTACTTCTTTTCACACTCTGAACGTAACTCAAGCCGCCTTTAGCATCGAAACAAGCCCAACGGCTCGCTAAACTCGGTCTTACGTCGATTTTGAATGTAATTTCTTTCCTGCTAGAGAAATATCAACGTTTAAACGCTGATTTTTCTTCTTTTCACACGCTGAACGTAACGCTCGCCGCTTTTAGCATCGAAACAAGCCCAGCGGCTCGCAAAACGCGGTCTTTCGTCGATTTTGAATGTAATTTCTTTCCTGCTGGAGAAATATCGACGTTTAAACGCTGATTTTACTTCTTTTCACACTCTGAACGTAACGCACGCCGCTTTTAGCATCGAGACAAGCCCAGCGGCTCGCACAACGCGGTCTTTCGTCGATTTTGACTGTAATTTCTTTCCTGCTATTGATATTTCGACATTTAAAGGCTGATTTTTCTTCTTTTCACACGCTGAACGTAACGAACGCCACTTTCAGCATCGAAACAAGCCCAGCGGCTCGCAAAACGCGGTCTTTCGTCGATTTTGACAGTAATTTCTTTCCTGCTCTTGATATTTCGACGTTTAAACGCTGATTTTACTTCTTTTCACACTCTGAGCGTAACGAACGCCACTTTTAGCATCGAAACAAGCCCAGCGGCTCGCAAAACGCGGTCTTTCGTCGATTTTGAGTGTAATTTCTTTCCTGATGGAGATATTTCGACGTTTAAAGGCTGATTTTTCTTCCTTTCACACTCTGAACGTAACGAACGCCACTTTTAGCATCGAGACAAGCCCAGCGGCTCGCACAACGCGGTCTTTCGTCGATGTTGACAGTAATTTCTTTCCTGCTGGAGATATTTCGAAGTTTAAACGCTGATTCTAGTCAATTTCACACGCGGAATGTAACGCACGCCAAATTTAGCATCGAGACAAGCCCAACGGCTCGCAAAACGCGGTCTTTCGTCGATTTTGAGTGTAATTTCTTTCCTGATGGAGATATTTCGACGTTTAAAGGCTGATTTTACTTCTTTTCACACTGTGAACGTAACGCACGCCGCTTTTAGCATCGAGACAAGCCCAGCGGCTCGCACAACGCGGTCTTTCGTCGATTTTGACTGTAATTTCTTTCCTGCTATTGATATTTCGACATTTAAAGGCTGATTTTTCTTCTTTTCACACGCTGAACGTAACGAACGCCACTTTCAGCATCGAAACAAGCCCAGCGGCTCGCAAAACGCGGTCTTTCGTCGATTTTGACAGTAATTTCTTTCCTGCTCTTGATATTTCGACGTTTAAACGCTGATTTTACTTCTTTTCACACTCTGAGCGTAACGAACGCCACTTTTAGCATCGAAACAAGCCCAGCGGCTCGCAAAGCGCGGTCTTTCGTCGATTTTGACTGTAATTTCTTTCCTGATGGAGGTATTTCGACGTTTAAAGGCTGATTTTACTTCTTTTCACACGCTGAACGTAACGAACGCCACTTTTAGCATCGAAACAAGCACAACGGCTCGCAAAACCTGGTCTTTCCTCGATTTTGACAGTAATTTCTTTCCTGCTCTTGATATTTCGACGTTTAAACGCTGATTTTACTTCTTTTCACACTCTAAGCGTAACGAGCGCCACTTTTAGCATCGAGACAAGCCCAACGGCTCGCAAATCGCGGTCTTTCGTCGATTTTGACTGTAATTTCTTTCCTGCTCTTGATATTTCGACGTTTAAACGCTGATTTTACTTCTTTTCACACTCTAAGCGTAACGAGCGCCACTTTTAGCATCGAGACAAGCCCAGCGGCTCGCACAACGCGGTCTTTCGTCGATGTTGACAGTAATTTCTTTCCTGCTGGAGATATTTCGAAGTTTAAACGCTGATTCTAGTCAATTTCACACGCGGAATGTAACGCACGCCAAATTTAGCATCGAGACAAGCCCAACGGCTCGCAAAACGCCGTCTTTCGTCGGTTTTGACTGTAATTTCTTCAAAGATGGAGATATATCGACGTTTAAATGTTGATTCTAGTCAATTTCACATGCCGAATGTAACGCAAGCCGCTTTTAGCATCGAAACAAGCCCAGACTCGCAAAACGCGGTCTTTCGTCGATTTTGAATGTAATTTCTTTCCTGCTGGAGATATATCGACGTTTAAACGCTGATTTTGCTTCTTTTCACACTCTGAACGTAACGAACGCCACTTTTAGCATCGAAACAAGCCCAACGGCTCGCAAAACGCGGTCTTTCCTCGATTTTGACTGTAATTTCTTTCCTGCTCTTGATATATCGACGTTTAAACGCTGATTTTACTTCTTTTCACACTCTGAACGTAACGCACGCCAATTTCAGCAGCGAAACAAGCACAACGGCTCGCAAAAATCTGTCTTCCTCGATTTTAACAATAATTTCTTTCCTGCTGGAGATATTTCGACGTTTAAACGCTCATTCTAGTCAATTTCACACGCCGAATGTAACGAACGCCACTTTCAGCATCGAAACAAGCCCAGCGGCTCGCAAAACGCGGTCTTTCGTCGATTTTGAATGTAATTTCTTTCCTGCTGGAGAAATATCGACGTTTAAACGCTGATTTTACTTCTTTTCACACTCTGAACGTAACGCACGCCGCTTTTAGCATCGAGACAAGCCCAGCGGCTCGCACAACGCGGTCTTTCGTCGATTTTGACTGTAATTTCTTTCCTGCTGGAGAAATATCGACGTCAAAACGCTGATTTTACTTCTTTTCACACTCTGAACGTAACTCAAGCCGCCTTTAGCATCGAAACAAGCCCAACGGCTCGCTAAACTCGGTCTTACGTCGATTTTGAATGTAATTTCTTTCCTGCTAGAGAAATATCAACGTTTAAACGCTGATTTTTCTTCTTTTCACACGCTGAACGTAACGCTCGCCGCTTTTAGCATCGAAACAAGCCCAGCGGCTCGCAAAACGCGGTCTTTCGGCGATTTTGACTGTAATTTCTTTCCTGATGACGATATTTCGACGTTTAAAGGCTGATTTTTCTTCTTTTCACACGCTGAACGTAACGAACGCCACTTTCAGCATCGAAACAAGCCCAGCGGCTCGCAAAACGCGGTCTTTCGTCGATTTTGAATGTAATTTCTTTCCTGCTGGAGAAATATCGACGTTTAAACGCTGATTTTACTTCTTTTCACACTCTGAACGTAACGCACGCCGCTTTTAGCATCGAGACAAGCCCAGCGGCTCGCACAACGCGGTCTTTCGTCGATTTTGACTGTAATTTCTTTCCTGCTATTGATATTTCGACATTTAAAGGCTGATTTTTCTTCTTTTCACACGCTGAACGTAACGAACGCCACTTTCAGCATCGAAACAAGCCCAGCGGCTCGCAAAACGCGGTCTTTCGTCGATTTTGACAGTAATTTCTTTCCTGCTCTTGATATTTCGACGTTTAAACGCTGATTTTACTTCTTTTCACACTCTGAGCGTAACGAACGCCACTTTTAGCATCGAAACAAGCCCAGCGGCTCGCAAAACGCGGTCTTTCGTCGATTTTGAGTGTAATTTCTTTCCTGATGGAGATATTTCGACGTTTAAAGGCTGATTTTTCTTCCTTTCACACTCTGAACGTAACGAACGCCACTTTTAGCATCGAGACAAGCCCAGCGGCTCGCACAACGCGGTCTTTCGTCGATGTTGACAGTAATTTCTTTCCTGCTGGAGATATTTCGAAGTTTAAACGCTGATTCTAGTCAATTTCACACGCGGAATGTAACGCACGCCAAATTTAGCATCGAGACAAGCCCAACGGCTCGCAAAACGCGGTCTTTCGTCGATTTTGACTGTAATTTCTTTCCTGCTGGAGAAATATCGACGTCTAAACGCTGATTTTACTTCTTTTCACACTCTGAACGTAACGCACGCCGCTTTTAGCATCGAAACAAACCCAGCGGCTCGCAAAACGCGGTCTTTCCTCGATTTTGACTGTAATTTCTTTCCAGATGGAGATATTTCGACGTTTAAAGGCTGATTTTTCTTCTTTTCACACGCTGAACGTAACGAACGCCACTTTCAGCATCGAAACAAGCCCGGCGGCTCGCAAAACGCGGACTTTCGTCGATTTTGAATGTAATTTCTTTCCTGCTGGAGAAATATCGACGTCTAAACGCTGATTTTTCTTCTTTTCACACGCTGAACGTAACGCACGCCGCTTTTAGCATCGAAACAAGCCCAGCGGCTCGCAAAACGCGGTCTTTCGTCGATTTTGAGTGTAATTTCTTTCCTGATGGAGATATTTCGACGTTTAAAGAGTGATTTTACTTCTTTTCACACTGTGAACGTAACGCACGCCGCTTTTAGCATCGAGACAAGCCCAGCGGCTCGCACAACGCGGTCTTTCGTCGATTTTGACTGTAATTTCTTTCCTGCTATTGATATTTCGACATTTAAAGGCTGATTTTTCTTCTTTTCACACGCTGAACGTAACGAACGCCACTTTCAGCATCGAAACAAGCCCAGCGGCTCGCAAAACGCGGTCTTTCGTCGATTTTGACAGTAATTTCTTTCCTGCTCTTGATATTTCGACGTTTAAACGCTGATTTTACTTCTTTTCACACTCTGAGCGTAACGAACGCCACTTTTAGCATCGAAACAAGCCCAGCGGCTCGCAAAGCGCGGTCTTTCGTCGATTTTGAATGTAATTTCTTTCCTCCTGGAGAAATATCGACGTCTAAACGCTGATTTTACTTCTTTTCACACTCTGAACGTAACGCACGCCGCATTTAGCATCGAAACAAACCCAGCGGCTCGCAAAACGCAGTCTATCGTCGATTTTGTAAGTAATTTCTTTCCTGCTGGAGAAATATCGACGTTTAAAGGCTGATTATACTTCTTTTCACACTCTGAACGTAACGCACGCCACTTTTAGCATCGAAACAAGCACAACGGCTCGCAATACTCGGTCTTTCCTCGATTTTGAATGTAATTTCTTTCCTGCTAGAGAAATATCGACGTTTAAACGCTGATTTTTCTTCTTTTCACACGCTGAACGTAACGCACGCCGCTTTTAGCAACGAAAGAAGCCCAGCGGCTCGCAAAACGCGGTCTTTCGTCGATTTTCACAGTAATTTCTTTCCTGCTCTTGATATTTCGACGTTTAAACGCTGATTTTACCTCTTTTCACACTCTGAGCGTAACGAACGCCACTTTTAGCATCGAGACAAGCCCAACGGCTCACAAAACGCCGTCTTTCGTCGGTTTTGACTGTAATTTCTTCAAAGATGGAGATATATCGACGTTTAAATGCTGATTCTAGTCAATTTCACATGCCGAATGTAACGCAAGCCGCTTTTAGCATCGAAACAAGCCCAACGGCTCGCAAAACGCGGTCTTTCGTCGACTTTGACTGTAATTTCTTTCCTGATGGAGGTATTTCGACGTTTAAAGGCTGATTTTACTTCTTTTCACACGCTGAACGTAACGAACGCCACTTTTAGCATCGAAACAAGCACAACGGCTCGCAAAACCTGGTCTTTCCTCGATTTTGACAGTAATTTCTTTCCTGCTCTTGATATTTCGACGTTTAAACGCTGATTTTACTTCTTTTCACACTCTAAGCGTAACGAGCGCCACTTTTAGCATCGAGACAAGCCCAACGGCTCGCAAATCGCGGTCTTTCGTCGATTTTGACAGTAATTTCTTTCCTGATGGAGATATTTCGACGTTTAAAGGCTGATTTTTCTTCTTTTCACACGCTGAACGTAACGAACGCCACTTTCAGCATCGAAACAAGCCCAGCGGCTCGCAAAACGCCGTCTTTCGTCGGTTTTGACTGTAATTTCTTCAAAGATGGAGATATATCGACGTTTAAATGTTGATTCTAGTCAATTTCACATGCCGAATGTAACGCAAGCCGCTTTTAGCATCGAAACAAGCCCAACGGCTCGCAAAACGCGGTCTTTCGTCGATTTTGAATGTAATTTCTTTCCTGCTGGAGAAATATCGACGTTTAAACGCTGATTTTACTTCTTTTCACACTCTGAACGTAACGCACGCCGCTTTTAGCATCGAGACAAGCCCAGCGGCTCGCACAACGCGGTCTTTCGTCGATTTTGACTGTAATTTCTTTCCTGCTATTGATATTTCGACATTTAAAGGCTGATTTTTCTTCTTTTCACACGCTGAACGTAACGAACGCCACTTTCAGCATCGAAACAAGCCCAGCGGCTCGCAAAACGCGGTCTTTCGTCGATTTTGACAGTAATTTCTTTCCTGCTCTTGATATTTCTACGTTTAAACGCTGATTTTACTTCTTTTCACACTCTGAGCGTAACGAACGCCACTTGTAGCATCGAGACAAGCCCAACGGCTCGCAAAACGCCGTCTTTCGTCGGTTTTGACTGTAATTTCTTCAAAGATGGAGATATATCGACGTTTAAATGTTGATTCTAGTCAATTTCACACGCCGAATGTAACGCAAGCCGCTTTTAGCATCGAAACAAGCCCAGCGACTCGCAAAACGCGGTCTTTCCTCGATTTTGACTGTAATTTCTTTCCTGATGGAGATATTTCGACGTTTAAAGGCTGATTTTTCTTCCTTTCACACTCTGAACGTAACGAACGCTACTTTTAGCATCGAGACAAGCCCAACGGCTCGCAAAACTCGGTCTTTCGTCGATTTTAACAGTAATTTCTTTCCTGCTCTTGATATTTCGACGTTTAAAAGCTGATTTTACTTCTTTTCACACTCTAAGCGTAACGAACGCCACTTTTAGCATCGAGACAAGCCCAACGGCTCGCAAAACGCGGTCTTTCGTCGATTTTGACTGTAATTTCTTTCCTGATGGAGATATTTCGACGTTTAAAGGCTGATTTTTCTTCTTTTCACACGCTGAACGTAACGAACGGCACTTTCAGCATCGAAACAAGCCCAACGGCTCGCAAAACGCGGTCTTTCGTCGATTTTGACTGTAATTTCTTTCCTGATGAAGATATTTCGACGTTTAAAGGCTGATTTTTCTTCTTTTCACACGCTGAACGTAACGAACGCCACTTTCAGCATCGAAACAAGCCCAGCGGCTCGCAAAACGCGGTCTTTCGTCGATTTTGAATGTAATTTCTTTCCTGCTGGAGAAATATCGACGTTTAAACGCTGATTTTACTTCTTTTCACACTCTGAACGTAACGCACGCCGCTTTTAGCATCGAGACAAGCCCAGCGGCTCGCACAACGCGGTCTTTCGTCGATTTTGACTGTAATTTCTTTCCTGCTATTGATATTTCGACATTTAAAGGCTGATTTTTCTTCTTTTCACACTCTGAACGTAACGAACGCCACTTTTAGCATCGAAACAAGCCCAACGGCTCGCAAAACGCGGTCTTTCCTCGATTTAGACTGTAATTTCTTTCCTGATGGAGATATTTCGACGTTTAAAGGCTGATTTTTCTTCCTTTCACACTCTGAACGTAACGAACGCCACTTTCAGCATCGAAACAAGCCCAGCGGCTCGCAAAACGCGGTCTTTCGTCGATTTTGAATGTAATTTCTTTCCTGCTGGAGAAATATCGACGTTTAAACGCTGATTTTACTTCTTTTCACACTCTGAACGTAACGCACGCCGCTTTTAGCATCGAGACAAGCCCAGCGGCTCGCACAACGCGGTCTTTCGTCGATTTTGACTGTAATTTCTTTCCTGCTGGAGAAATATCGACGTCTAAACGCTGATTTTACTTCTTTTCACACGCTGAACGTAACGAACGCCACTTTCAGCATCGAAACAAGCCCAGCGGCTCGCAAAACGCGGTCTTTCGTCGATTTTGACAGTAATTTCTTTCCTGCTCTTGATATTTCTACGTTTAAACGCTGATTTTACTTCTTTTCACACTCTGAGCGTAACGAACGCCACTTGTAGCATCGAGACAAGCCCAACGGCTCGCAAAACGCCGTCTTTCGTCGGTTTTGACTGTAATTTCTTCAAAGATGGAGATATATCGACGTTTAAATGTTGATTCTAGTCAATTTCACATGCCGAATGTAACGCAAGCCGCTTTTAGCATCGAAACAAGCCCAGCGACTCGCAAAACGCGGTCTTTCGTCGATTTTGAATGTAATTTCTTTCCTGCTGGAGATATATCGACGTTTAAACGCTGATTTTGCTTCTTTTCACACTCTGAACGTAACGAACGCCACTTTTAGCATCGAAACAAGCCCAACGGCTCGCAAAACGCGGTCTTTCCTCGATTTTGACTGTAATTTCTTTCCTGCTCTTGATATATCGACGTTTAAACGCTGATTTTACTTCTTTTCACACTCTGAACGTAACGCACGTCAATTTCAGCAGCGAAACAAGCACAACGGCTCGCAAAAATCTGTCTTCCTCGATTTTAACAATAATTTCTTTCCTGCTGGAGATATTTCGACGTTTAAACGCTCATTCTAGTCAATTTCACACGCCGAATGTAACGAACGCCACTTTCAGCATCGAAACAAGCCCAGCGGCTCGCAAAACGCGGTCTTTCGTCGATTTTGAATGTAATTTCTTTCCTGCTGGAGAAATATCGACGTTTAAACGCTGATTTTACTTCTTTTCACACTCTGAACGTAACGCACGCCGCTTTTAGCATCGAGACAAGCCCAGCGGCTCGCACAACGCGGTCTTTCGTCGATTTTGACTGTAATTTCTTTCCTGCTATTGATATTTCGACATTTAAAGGCTGATTTTTCTTCTTTTCACACTCTGAACGTAACGAACGCCACTTTTAGCATCGAAACAAGCCCAACGGCTCGCAAAACGCGGTCTTTCCTCGATTTAGACTGTAATTTCTTTCCTGATGGAGATATTTCGACGTTTAAAGGCTGATTTTTCTTCCTTTCACACTCTGAACGTAACGAACGCCACTTTCAGCATCGAAACAAGCCCAGCGGCTCGCAAAACGCGGTCTTTCGTCGATTTTGAATGTAATTTCTTTCCTGCTGGAGAAACATCGACGTTTAAACGCTGATTTTACTTCTTTTCACACTCTGAACGTAACGCACGCCGCTTTTAGCATCGAGACAAGCCCAGCGGCTCGCACAACGCGGTCTTTCGTCGATTTTGACTGTAATTTCTTTCCTGCTGGAGAAATATCGACGTCAAAACGCTGATTTTACTTCTTTTCACACTCTGAACGTAACTCAAGCCGCCTTTAGCATCGAAACAAGCCCAACGGCTCGCTAAACTCGGTCTTACGTCGATTTTGAATGTAATTTCTTTCCTGCTAGAGAAATATCAACGTTTAAACGCTGATTTTTCTTCTTTTCACACGCTGAACGTAACGCTCGCCGCTTTTAGCATCGAAACAAGCCCAGCGGCTCGCAAAACGCGGTCTTTCGGCGATTTTGACTGTAATTTCTTTCCTGATGACGATATTTCGACGTTTAAAGGCTGATTTTTCTTCTTTTCACACGCTGAACGTAACGAACGCCACTTTCAGCATCGAAACAAGCCCAGCGGCTCGCAAAACGCGGTCTTTCGTCGATTTTGAATGTAATTTCTTTCCTGCTGGAGAAATATCGACGTTTAAACGCTGATTTTACTTCTTTTCACACTCTGAACGTAACGCACGCCGCTTTTAGCATCGAGACAAGCCCAGCGGCTCGCACAACGCGGTCTTTCGTCGATTTTGACTGTAATTTCTTTCCTGCTATTGATATTTCGACATTTAAAGGCTGATTTTTCTTCTTTTCACACGCTGAACGTAACGAACGCCACTTTCAGCATCGAAACAAGCCCAGCGGCTCGCAAAACGCGGTCTTTCGTCGATTTTGACAGTAATTTCTTTCCTGCTCTTGATATTTCGACGTTTAAACGCTGATTTTACTTCTTTTCACACTCTGAGCGTAACGAACGCCACTTTTAGCATCGAAACAAGCCCAGCGGCTCGCAAAACGCGGTCTTTCGTCGATTTTGAGTGTAATTTCTTTCCTGATGGAGATATTTCGACGTTTAAAGGCTGATTTTTCTTCCTTTCACACTCTGAACGTAACGAACGCCACTTTTAGCATCGAGACAAGCCCAGCGGCTCGCACAACGCGGTCTTTCGTCGATGTTGACAGTAATTTCTTTCCTGCTGGAGATATTTCGAAGTTTAAACGCTGATTCTAGTCAATTTCACACGCGGAATGTAACGCACACCAAATTTAGCATCGAGACAAGCCCAACGGCTCGCAAAACGCGGTCTTTCGTCGATTTTCACTGTAATTTCTTTCCTGCTGGAGAAATATCGACGTCTAAACGCTGATTTTACTTCTTTTCACACTCTGAACGTAACGCACGCCGCTTTTAGCATCGAAACAAACCCAGCGGCTCGCAAAACGCGGTCTTTCCTCGATTTTGACTGTAATTTCTTTCCAGATGGAGATATTTCGACGTTTAAAGGCTGATTTTTCTTCTTTTCACACGCTGAACGTAACGAACGCCACTTTCAGCATCGAAACAAGCCCGGCGGCTCGCAAAACGCGGACTTTCGTCGATTTTGAATGTAATTTCTTTCCTGCTGGAGAAATATCGACGTCTAAACGCTGATTTTTCTTCTTTTCACACGCTGAACGTAACGCACGCCGCTTTTAGCATCGAAACAAGCCCAGCGGCTCGCAAAACGCGGTCTTTCGTCGATTTTGAGTGTAATTTCTTTCCTGATGGAGATATTTCGACGTTTAAAGGCTGATTTTACTTCTTTTCACACTGTGAACGTAACGCACGCCGCTTTTAGCATCGAGACAAGCCCAGTGGCTCGCACAACGCGGTCTTTCGTCGATTTTGACTGTAATTTCTTTCCTGCTATTGATATTTCGACATTTAAAGGCTGATTTTTCTTCTTTTCACACGCTGAACGTAACGAACGCCACTTTCAGCATCGAAACAAGCCCAGCGGCTCGCAAAACGCGGTCTTTCGTCGATTTTGACAGTAATTTCTTTCCTGCTCTTGATATTTCGACGTTTAAACGCTGATTTTACTTCTTTTCACACTCTGAGCGTAACGAACGCCACTTTTAGCATCGAAACAAGCCCAGCGGCTCGCAAAGCGCGGTCTTTCGTCGATTTTGAATGTAATTTCTTTCCTGCTGGAGAAATATCGACGTCTAAACGCTGATTTTACTTCTTTTCACACTCTGAACGTAACGCACGCCGCATTTAGCATCGAAACAAACCCAGCGGCTCGCAAAACGCAGTCTATCGTCGATTTTGTAAGTAATTTCTTTCCTGCTGGAGAAATATCGACGTTTAAAGGCTGATTATACTTCTTTTCACACTCTGAACGTAACGCACGCCACTTTTAGCATCGAGACAAGCCCAGCGGCTCGCACAACGCGGTCTTTCGTCGATGTTGACAGTAATTTCTTTCCTGCTGGAGATATTTCGACATTTAAAGGCTGATTTTTCTTCTTTTCACACGCTGAACGTAACGCACGCCACTTTTAGCATCGAGACAAGCCCAACGGCTCACAAAACGCCGTCTTTCGTCGGTTTTGACTGTAATTTCTTCAAAGATGGAGATATATCGACGTTTAAATGCTGATTCTAGTCAATTTCACATGCCGAATGTAACGCAAGCCGCTTTTAGCATCGAAACAAGCCCAACGGCTCGCAAATGCGGTCTTTCGTCGACTTTGACTGTAATTTCTTTCCTGATGGAGGTATTTCGACGTTTAAAGGCTGATTTTACTTCTTTTCACACGCTGAACGTAACGAACGCCACTTTTAGCATCGAAACAAGCACAACGGCTCGCAAAACCTGGTCTTTCCTCGATTTTGACAGTAATTTCTTTCCTGCTCTTGATATTTCTACGTTTAAACGCTGATTTTACTTCTTTTCACACTCTGAGCGTAACGAACGCCACTTGTAGCATCGAGACAAGCCCAACGGCTCGCAAAACGCCGTCTTTCGTCGGTTTTGACTGTAATTTCTTCAAAGATGGAGATATATCGACGTTTAAATGTTGATTCTAGTCAATTTCACATGCCGAATGTAACGCAAGCCGCTTTTAGCATCGAAACAAGCCCAGCGACTCGCAAAACGCGGTCTTTCGTCGATTTTGAATGTAATTTCTTTCCTGCTGGAGATATATCGACGTTTAAACGCTGATTTTGCTTCTTTTCACACTCTGAACGTAACGAACGCCACTTTTAGCATCGAAACAAGCCCAACGGCTCGCAAAACGCGGTCTTTCCTCGATTTTGACTGTAATTTCTTTCCTGCTCTTGATATATCGACGTTTAAACGCTGATTTTACTTCTTTTCACACTCTGAACGTAACGCACGCCAATTTCAGCAGCGAAACAAGCACAACGGCTCGCAAAAATCTGTCTTCCTCGATTTTAACAATAATTTCTTTCCTGCTGGAGATATTTCGACGTTTAAACGCTCATTCTAGTCAATTTCACACGCCGAATGTAACGAACGCCACTTTCAGCATCGAAACAAGCCCAGCGGCTCGCAAAACGCGGTCTTTCGTCGATTTTGAATGTAATTTCTTTCCTGCTGGAGAAATATCGACGTTTAAACGCTGATTTTACTTCTTTTCACACTCTGAACGTAACGCACGCCGCTTTTAGCATCGAGACAAGCCCAGCGGCTCGCACAACGCGGTCTTTCGTCGATTTTGACTGTAATTTCTTTCCTGCTATTGATATTTCGACATTTAAAGGCTGATTTTTCTTCTTTTCACACTCTGAACGTAACGAACGCCACTTTTAGCATCGAAACAAGCCCAACGGCTCGCAAAACGCGGTCTTTCCTCGATTTAGACTGTAATTTCTTTCCTGATGGAGATATTTCGACGTTTAAAGGCTGATTTTTCTTCCTTTCACACTCTGAACGTAACGATCGCCACTTTTAGCATCGAGACAAGCCCAGCGGCTCGCACAACGCGGTCTTTCGTCGATGTTGACAGTAATTTCTTTCCTGCTGGGGATATTTCGAAGTTTAAACGCTGATTCTAGTCAATTTCACACGCGGAATGTAACGCACGCCAAATTTAGCATCGAGACAAGCCCAACGGCTCGCAAAACGCGGTCTTTCGTCGATTTTCACTGTAATTTCTTTCCTGCTGGAGAAATATCGACGTCTAAACGCTGATTTTACTTCTTTTCACACTCTGAACGTAACGCACGCCGCTTTTAGCATCGAAACAAACCCAGCGGCTCGCAAAACGCGGTCTTTCCTCGATTTTGACTGTAATTTCTTTCCAGATGGAGATATTTCGACGTTTAAAGGCTGATTTTTCTTCTTTTCACACGCTGAACGTAACGAACGCCACTTTCAGCATCGAAACAAGCCCGGCGGCTCACAAAACGCGGACTTTCGTCGATTTTGAATGTAATTTCTTTCCTGCTGGAGAAATATCGACGTCTAAACGCTGATTTTTCTTCTTTTCACACGCTGAACGTAACGCACGCCGCTTTTAGCATCGAAACAAGCCCAGCGGCTCGCAAAACGCGGTCTTTCGTCGATTTTGAGTGTAATTTCTTTCCTGATGGAGATATTTCGACGTTTAAAGGCTGATTTTACTTCTTTTCACACTCTGAACGTAACGCACGCCGCTTTTAGCATCGAGACAAGCCCAGCGGCTCGCACAACGCGGTCTTTCGTCGATTTTGACTGTAATTTCTTTCCTGCTATTGATATTTCGACATTTAAAGGCTGATTTTTCTTCTTTTCACACGCTGAACGTAACGAACGCCACTTTCAGCATCGAAACAAGCCCAGCGGCTCGCAAAACGCGGTCTTTCGTCGATTTTGACAGTAATTTCTTTCCTGCTCTTGATATTTCGACGTTTAAACGCTGATTTTACTTCTTTTCACACTCTGAACGTAACGAACGCCACTTTTAGCATCGAAACAAGCCCAGCGGCTCGCAAAGTGCGGTCTTTCGTCGATTTTGAATGTAATTTCTTTCCTGCTGGAGAAATATCGACGTCTAAACGCTGATTTTACTTCTTTTCACACTCTGAACGTAACGCACGCCGCATTTAGCATCGAAACAAACCCAGCGGCTCGCAAAACGCAGTCTATCGTCGATTTTGTAAGTAATTTCTTTCCTGCTGGAGAAATATCGACGTTTAAAGGCTGATTATACTTCTTTTCACACTCTGAACGTAACGCACGCCACTTTTAGCATCGAAACAAGCACAACGGCTCGCAATACTCGGTCTTTCCTCGATTTTGAATGTAATTTCTTTCCTGCTAGAGAAATATCGACGTTTAAACGCTGATTTTTCTTCTTTTCACACGCTGAACGTAACGCACGCCGCTTTTAGCAACGAAACAAGCCCAGCGGCTCGCAAAACGCGGTCTTTCGTCGATTTTGAGTGTATTTTCTTTCCTGATGGAGATATTTCGACGTTTAAAGGCTGATTTTTCTTCCTTTCACACTCTGAACGTAACGAACGCCACTTTTAGCATCGAGACAAGCCCAGCGGCTCGCACAACGCGGTCTTTCGTCGATGTTGACAGTAATTTCTTTCCTGCTGGAGATATTTCGAAGTATAAACGCTGATTCTAGTCAATTTCACACGCGGAATGTAACGCACGCCAAATTTAGCATCGAGACAAGCCCAACGGCTCGCAAAACGCGGTCTTTCGTCGATTTTGACTGTAATTTCTTTCCTGCTGGAGAAATATCGACGTCTAAACGCTGATTTTACTTCTTTTCACACTCTGAACGTAACGAACGCCACTTTCAGCATCGAAACAAGCCCAGCGGCTCGCAAAACGCGGTCTTTCGTCGATTTTGACAGTAATTTCTTTCCTGCTCTTGATATTTCGACGTTTAAACGCTGATTTTACTTCTTTTCACACTCTGAGCGTAACGAACGCCACTTTTAGCATCGAAACAAGCCCAGCGGCTCGCAAAGCGCGGTCTTTCGTCGATTTTGAATGTAATTTCTTTCCTGCTGGAGAAATATCGACGTCTAAACGCTGATTTTACTTCTTTTCACACTCTGAACGTAACGCACGCCGCATTTAGCATCGAAACAAACCCAGCGGCTCGCAAAACGCAGTCTATCGTCGATTTTGTAAGTAATTTCTTTCCTGCTGGAGAAATATCGACGTTTAAAGGCTGATTATACTTCTTTTCACACTCTGAACGTAACGCACGCCACTTTTAGCATCGAAACAAGCCCAACGGCTCGCAAAACGCGGTCTTTCCTCGATTTTGACTGTAATTTCTTTCCTGCTCTTGATATATCGACGTTTAAACGCTGATTTTACTTCTTTTCACACTCTGAACGTAACGCACGCCAATTTCAGCAGCGAAACAAGCACAACGGCTCGCAAAAATCTGTCTTCCTCGATTTTAACAATAATTTCTTTCCTGCTGGAGATATTTCGACGTTTAAACGCTCATTCTAGTCAATTTCACACGCCGAATGTAACGAACGCCACTTTCAGCATCGAAACAAGCCCAGCGGCTCGCAAAACGCGGTCTTTCGTCGATTTTGAATGTAATTTCTTTCCTGCTGGAGAAATATCGACGTTTAAACGCTGATTTTACTTCTTTTCACACTCTGAACGTAACGCACGCCGCTTTTAGCATCGAGACAAGCCCAGCGGCTCGCACAACGCGGTCTTTCGTCGATTTTGACTGTAATTTCTTTCCTGCTATTGATATTTCGACATTTAAAGGCTGATTTTTCTTCTTTTCACACTCTGAACGTAACGAACGCCACTTTTAGCATCGAGACAAGCCCAGCGGCTCGCACAACGCGGTCTTTCGTCGATGTTGACAGTAATTTCTTTCCTGCTGGAGATATTTCGAAGTTTAAACGCTGATTCTAGTCAATTTCACACGCGGAATGTAACGCACGCCAAATTTAGCATCGAGACAAGCCCAACGGCTCGCAAAACGCGGTCTTTCGTCGATTTTCACTGTAATTTCTTTCCTGCTGGAGAAATATCGACGTCTAAACGCTGATTTTACTTCTTTTCACACTCTGAACGTAACGCACGCCGCTTTTAGCATCGAAACAAACCCAGCGGCTCGCAAAACGCGGTCTTTCCTCGATTTTGACTGTAATTTCTTTCCAGATGGAGATATTTCGACGTTTAAAGGCTGATTTTTCTTCTTTTCACACGCTGAACGTAACGAACGCCACTTTCAGCATCGAAACAAGCCCGGCGGCTCACAAAACGCGGACTTTCGTCGATTTTGAATGTAATTTCTTTCCTGCTGGAGAAATATCGACGTCTAAACGCTGATTTTTCTTCTTTTCACACGCTGAACGTAACGCACGCCGCTTTTAGCATCGAAACAAGCCCAGCGGCTCGCAAAACGCGGTCTTTCGTCGATTTTGAGTGTAATTTCTTTCCTGATGGAGATATTTCGACGTTTAAAGGCTGATTTTACTTCTTTTCACACTCTGAACGTAACGCACGCCGCTTTTAGCATCGAGACAAGCCCAGCGGCTCGCACAACGCGGTCTTTCGTCGATTTTGACTGTAATTTCTTTCCTGCTATTGATATTTCGACATTTAAAGGCTGATTTTTCTTCTTTTCACACGCTGAACGTAACGAACGCCACTTTCAGCATCGAAACAAGCCCAGCGGCTCGCAAAACGCGGTCTTTCGTCGATTTTGACAGTAATTTCTTTCCTGCTCTTGATATTTCGACGTTTAAACGCTGATTTTACTTCTTTTCACACTCTGAGCGTAACGAACGCCACTTTTAGCATCGAAACAAGCCCAGCGGCTCGCAAAGCGCGGTCTTTCGTCGATTTTGAATGTAATTTCTTTCCTGCTGGAGAAATATCGACGTCTAAACGCTGATTTTACTTCTTTTCACACTCTGAACGTAACGCACGCCGCATTTAGCATCGAAACAAACCCAGCGGCTCGCAAAACGCAGTCTATCGTCGATTTTGTAAGTAATTTCTTTCCTGCTGGAGAAATATCGACGTTTAAAGGCTGATTATACTTCTTTTCACACTCTGAACGTAACGCACGCCACTTTTAGCATCGAAACAAGCCCAACGGCTCGCAAAACGCGGTCTTTCCTCGATTTTGACTGTAATTTCTTTCCTGCTCTTGATATATCGACGTTTAAACGCTGATTTTACTTCTTTTCACACTCTGAACGTAACGCACGCCAATTTCAGCAGCGAAACAAGCACAACGGCTCGCAAAAATCTGTCTTCCTCGATTTTAACAATAATTTCTTTCCTGCTGGAGATATTTCGACGTTTAAACGCTCATTCTAGTCAATTTCACACGCCGAATGTAACGAACGCCACTTTCAGCATCGAAACAAGCCCAGCGGCTCGCAAAACGCGGTCTTTCGTCGATTTTGAATGTAATTTCTTTCCTGCTGGAGAAATATCGACGTTTAAACGCTGATTTTACTTCTTTTCACACTCTGAACGTAACGCACGCCGCTTTTAGCATCGAGACAAGCCCAGCGGCTCGCACAACGCGGTCTTTCGTCGATTTTGACTGTAATTTCTTTCCTGCTATTGATATTTCGACATTTAAAGGCTGATTTTTCTTCTTTTCACACTCTGAACGTAACGAACGCCACTTTTAGCATCGAAACAAGCCCAACGGCTCGCAAAACGCGGTCTTTCCTCGATTTAGACTGTAATTTCTTTCCTGATGGAGATATTTCGACGTTTAAAGGCTGATTTTTCTTCCTTTCACACTCTGAACGTAACGAACGCCACTTTTAGCATCGAGACAAGCCCAGCGGCTCGCACAACGCGGTCTTTCGTCGATGTTGACAGTAATTTCTTTCCTGCTGGAGATATTTCGAAGTTTAAACGCTGATTCTAGTCAATTTCACACGCGGAATGTAACGCACGCCAAATTTAGCATCGAGACAAGCCCAACGGCTCGCAAAACGCGGTCTTTCGTCGATTTTCACTGTAATTTCTTTCCTGCTGGAGAAATATCGACGTCTAAACGCTGATTTTACTTCTTTTCACACTCTGAACGTAACGCACGCCGCTTTTAGCATCGAAACAAACCCAGCGGCTCGCAAAACGCGGTCTTTCCTCGATTTTGACTGTAATTTCTTTCCAGATGGAGATATTTCGACGTTTAAAGGCTGATTTTTCTTCTTTTCACACGCTGAACGTAACGAACGCCACTTTCAGCATCGAAACAAGCCCGGCGGCTCACAAAACGCGGACTTTCGTCGATTTTGAATGTAATTTCTTTCCTGCTGGAGAAATATCGACGTCTAAACGCTGATTTTTCTTCTTTTCACACGCTGAACGTAACGCACGCCGCTTTTAGCATCGAAACAAGCCCAGCGGCTCGCAAAACGCGGTCTTTCGTCGATTTTGAGTGTAATTTCTTTCCTGATGGAGATATTTCGACGTTTAAAGGCTGATTTTACTTCTCTTCACACTCTGAACGTAACGCACGCCGCTTTTAGCATCGAGACAAGCCCAGCGGCTCGCACAACGCGGTCTTTCGTCGATTTTGACTGTAATTTCTTTCCTGCTATTGATATTTCGACATTTAAAGGCTGATTTTTCTTCTTTTCACACGCTGAACGTAACGAACGCCACTTTCAGCATCGAAACAAGCCCAGCGGCTCGCAAAACGCGGTCTTTCGTCGATTTTGACAGTAATTTCTTTCCTGCTCTTGATATTTCGACGTTTAAACGCTGATTTTACTTCTTTTCACACTCTGAACGTAACGAACGCCACTTTTAGCATCGAAACAAGCCCAGCGGCTCGCAAAGTGCGGTCTTTCGTCGATTTTGAATGTAATTTCTTTCCTGCTGGAGAAATATCGACGTCTAAACGCTGATTTTACTTCTTTTCACACTCTGAACGTAACGCACGCCGCATTTAGCATCGAAACAAACCCAGCGGCTCGCAAAACGCAGTCTATCGTCGATTTTGTAAGTAATTTCTTTCCTGCTGGAGAAATATCGACGTTTAAAGGCTGATTATACTTCTTTTCACACTCTGAACGTAACGCACGCCACTTTTAGCATCGAAACAAGCACAACGGCTCGCAATACTCGGTCTTTCCTCGATTTTGAATGTAATTTCTTTCCTGCTAGAGAAATATCGACGTTTAAACGCTGATTTTTCTTCTTTTCACACGCTGAACGTAACGCACGCCGCTTTTAGCAACGAAACAAGCCCAGCGGCTCGCAAAACGCGGTCTTTCGTCGATTTTGAGTGTATTTTCTTTCCTGATGGAGATATTTCGACGTTTAAAGGCTGATTTTTCTTCCTTTCACACTCTGAACGTAACGAACGCCACTTTTAGCATCGAGACAAGCCCAGCGGCTCGCACAACGCGGTCTTTCGTCGATGTTGACAGTAATTTCTTTCCTGCTGGAGATATTTCGAAGTATAAACGCTGATTCTAGTCAATTTCACACGCGGAATGTAACGCACGCCAAATTTAGCATCGAGACAAGCCCAACGGCTCGCAAAACGCGGTCTTTCGTCGATTTTGACTGTAATTTCTTTCCTGCTGGAGAAATATCGACGTCTAAACGCTGATTTTACTTCTTTTCACACTCTGAACGTAACGAACGCCACTTTCAGCATCGAAACAAGCCCAGCGGCTCGCAAAACGCGGTCTTTCGTCGATTTTGACAGTAATTTCTTTCCTGCTCTTGATATTTCGACGTTTAAACGCTGATTTTACCTCTTTTCACACTCTGAGCGTAACGAACGCCACTTTTAGCATCGAGACAAGCCCAACGGCTCACAAAACGCCGTCTTTCGTCGGTTTTGACTGTAATTTCTTCAAAGATGGAGATATATCGACGTTTAAATGCTGATTCTAGTCAATTTCACATGCCGAATGTAACGCAAGCCGCTTTTAGCATCGAAACAAGCCCAACGGCTCGCAAAACGCGGTCTTTCGTCGACTTTGACTGTAATTTCTTTCCTGATGGAGGTATTTCGACGTTTAAAGGCTGATTTTACTTCTTTTCACACGCTGAACGTAACGAACGCCACTTTTAGCATCGAAACAAGCACAACGGCTCGCAAAACCTGGTCTTTCCTCGATTTTGACAGTAATTTCTTTCCTGCTCTTGATATTTCGACGTTTAAACGCTGATTTTACTTCTTTTCACACTCTAAGCGTAACGAGCGCCACTTTTAGCATCGAGACAAGCCCAACGGCTCGCAAATCGCGGTCTTTCGTCGATTTTGACAGTAATTTCTTTCCTGATGGAGATATTTCGACGTTTAAAGGCTGATTTTTCTTCTTTTCACACGCTGAACGTAACGAACGCCACTTTCAGCATCGAAACAAGCCCAGCGGCTCGCAAAACGCCGTCTTTCGTCGGTTTTGACTGTAATTTCTTCAAAGATGGAGATATATCGACGTTTAAATGTTGATTCTAGTCAATTTCACATGCCGAATGTAACGCAAGCCGCTTTTAGCATCGAAACAAGCCCAACGGCTCGCAAAACGCGGTCTTTCGTCGATTTTGAATGTAATTTCTTTCCTGCTGGAGAAATATCGACGTTTAAACGCTGATTTTACTTCTTTTCACACGCTGAACGTAACGAACGCCACTTTTAGCATCGAAACAAGCACAACGGCTCGCAAAACCTGGTCTTTCCTCGATTTTGACAGTAATTTCTTTCCTGCTCTTGATATTTCGACGTTTAAACGCTGATTTTACTTCTTTTCACACTCTAAGCGTAACGAGCGCCACTTTTAGCATCGAGACAAGCCCAACGGCTCGCAAATCGCGGTCTTTCGTCGATTTTGACAGTAATTTCTTTCCTGATGGAGATATTTCGACGTTTAAAGGCTGATTTTTCTTCTTTTCACACTCTGAACGTAACGCACGCCGCTTTTAGCATCGAGACAAGCCCAGCGGCTCGCACAACGCGGTCTTTCGTCGATTTTGACTGTAATTTCTTTCCTGCTATTGATATTTCGACATTTAAAGGCTGATTTTTCTTCTTTTCACACGCTGAACGTAACGAACGCCACTTTCAGCATCGAAACAAGCCCAGCGGCTCGCAAAACGCGGTCTTTCGTCGATTTTGACAGTAATTTCTTTCCTGCTCTTGATATTTCTACGTTTAAACGCTGATTTTACTTCTTTTCACACTCTGAGCGTAACGAACGCCACTTGTAGCATCGAGACAAGCCCAACGGCTCGCAAAACGCCGTCTTTCGTCGGTTTTGACTGTAATTTCTTCAAAGATGGAGATATATCGTCGTTTAAATGTTGATTCTAGTCAATTTCACATGCCGAATGTAACGCAAGCCGCTTTTAGCATCGAAACAAGCCCAGCGACTCGCAAAACGCGGTCTTTCGTCGATTTTGAATGTAATTTCTTTCCTGCTGGAGATATATCGATGTTTAAACGCTGATTTTGCTTCTTTTCACACTCTGAACGTAACGAACGCCACTTTTAGCATCGAAACAAGCCCAACGGCTCGCAAAACGCGGTCTTTCCTCGATTTTGACTGTAATTTCTTTCCTGCTCTTGATATATCGACGTTTAAACGCTGATTTTACTTCTTTTCACACTCTGAACGTAACGCACGCCAATTTCAGCAGCGAAACAAGCACAACGGCTCGCAAAAATCTGTCTTCCTCGATTTTAACAGTAATTTCTTTCCTGCTGGAGATATTTCGACGTTTAAACGCTCATTCTAGTCAATTTCACACGCCGAATGTAACGAACGCCACTTTCAGCATCGAAACAAGCCCAGCGGCTCGCAAAACGCCGTCTTTCGTCGGTTTTGACTGTAATTTCTTCAAAGATGGAGATATATCGACGTTTAAATGTTGATTCTAGTCAATTTCACATGCCGAATGTAACGCAAGCCGCTTTTAGCATCGAAACAAGCCCAACGGCTCGCAAAACGCGGTCTTTCGTCGATTTTGAATGTAATTTCTTTCCTGCTGGAGAAATATCGACGTTTAAACGCTGATTTTACTTCTTTTCACACTCTGAACGTAACGCACGCCGCTTTTAGCATCGAGACAAGCCCAGCGGCTCGCACAACGCGGTCTTTCGTCGATTTTGACTGTAATTTCTTTCCTGCTATTGATATTTCGACATTTAAAGGCTGATTTTTCTTCTTTTCACACGCTGAACGTAACGAACGCCACTTTCAGCATCGAAACAAGCCCAGCGGCTCGCAAAACGCGGTCTTTCGTCGATTTTGACAGTAATTTCTTTCCTGCTCTTGATATTTCTACGTTTAAACGCTGATTTTACTTCTTTTCACACTCTGAACGTAACGCACGCCAATTTCAGCAGCGAAACAAGCACAACGGCTCGCAAAAATCTGTCTTCCTCGATTTTAACAATAATTTCTTTCCTGCTGGAGATATTTCGACGTTTAAACGCTCATTCTAGTCAATTTCACACGCCGAATGTAACGAACGCCACTTTCAGCATCGAAACAAACCCAGCGGCTCGCAAAACGCAGTCTATCGTCGATTTTGTAAGTAATTTCTTTCCTGCTGGAGAAATATCGACGTTTAAAGGCTGATTATACTTCTTTTCACACTCTGAACGTAACGCACGCCACTTTTAGCATCGAAACAAGCCCAACGGCTCGCAAAACGCGGTCTTACCTCGATTTTGACTGTAATTTCTTTCCTGCTCTTGATATATCGACGTTTAAACGCTGATTTTACTTCTTTTCACACTCTGAACGTAACGCACGCCAATTTCAGCAGCGAAACAAGCACAACGGCTCGCAAAAATCTGTCTTCCTCGATTTTAACAATAATTTCTTTCCTGCTGGAGATATTTCGACGTTTAAACGCTCATTCTAGTCAATTTCACACGCCGAATGTAACGAACGCCACTTTCAGC
Organism: Bombus vestalis; assembly: GCA_963556215.1. Lineage (NCBI taxonomy): Eukaryota > Metazoa > Arthropoda > Insecta > Hymenoptera > Apidae > Bombus > Bombus vestalis. The sequence continues at coordinate 94,155 of CAUVYS010000084.1, forward strand.
ATCGAAACAAGCCCAGCGGCTCGCAAAACGCGGTCTTTCGTCGATTTTGAATGTAATTTCTTTCCTGCTGGAGAAATATCGACGTTTAAACGCTGATTTTACTTCTTTTCACACTCTGAACGTAACGCACGCCGCTTTTAGCATCGAGACAAGCCCAGCGGCTCGCACAACGCGGTCTTTCGTCGATTTTGACTGTAATTTCTTTCCTGCTATTGATATTTCGACATTTAAAGGCTGATTTTTCTTCTTTTCACACTCTGAACGTAACGAACGCCACTTTTAGCATCGAAACAAGCCCAACGGCTCGCAAAACGCGGTCTTTCCTCGATTTAGACTGTAATTTCTTTCCTGATGGAGATATTTCGACGTTTAAAGGCTGATTTTTCTTCCTTTCACACTCTGAACGTAACGAACGCCACTTTTAGCATCGAGACAAGCCCAGCGGCTCGCACAACGCGGTCTTTCGTCGATGTTGACAGTAATTTCTTTCCTGCTGGAGATATTTCGAAGTTTAAACGCTGATTCTAGTCAATTTCACACGCGGAATGTAACGCACGCCAAATTTAGCATCGAGACAAGCCCAACGGCTCGCAAAACGCGGTCTTTCGTCGATTTTCACTGTAATTTCTTTCCTGCTGGAGAAATATCGACGTCTAAACGCTGATTTTACTTCTTTTCACACTCTGAACGTAACGCACGCCGCTTTTAGCATCGAAACAAACCCAGCGGCTCGCAAAACGCGGTCTTTCCTCGATTTTGACTGTAATTTCTTTCCAGATGGAGATATTTCGACGTTTAAAGGCTGATTTTTCTTCTTTTCACACGCTGAACGTAACGAACGCCACTTTCAGCATCGAAACAAGCCCGGCGGCTCACAAAACGCGGACTTTCGACGATTTTGAATGTAATTTCTTTCCTGCTGGAGAAATATCGACGTCTAAACGCTGATTTTTCTTCTTTTCACACGCTGAACGTAACGCACGCCGCTTTTAGCATCGAAACAAGCCCAGCGGCTCGCAAAACGCGGTCTTTCGTCGATTTTGAGTGTAATTTCTTTCCTGATGGAGATATTTCGACGTTTAAAGGCTGATTTTACTTCTTTTCACACTCTGAACGTAACGCACGCCGCTTTTAGCATCGAGACAAGCCCAGCGGCTCGCACAACGCGGTCTTTCGTCGATTTTGACTGTAATTTCTTTCCTGCTATTGATATTTCGACATTTAAAGGCTGATTTTTCTTCTTTTCACACGCTGAACGTAACGAACGCCACTTTCAGCATCGAAACAAGCCCAGCGGCTCGCAAAACGCGGTCTTTCGTCGATTTTGACAGTAATTTCTTTCCTGCTCTTGATATTTCGACGTTTAAACGCTGATTTTACTTCTTTTCACACTCTGAGCGTAACGAACGCCACTTTTAGCATCGAAACAAGCCCAGCGGCTCGCAAAGCGCGGTCTTTCGTCGATTTTGAATGTAATTTCTTTCCTGCTGGAGAAATATCGACGTCTAAACGCTGATTTTACTTCTTTTCACACTCTGAACGTAACGCACGCCGCATTTAGCATCGAAACAAACCCAGCGGCTCGCAAAACGCAGTCTATCGTCGATTTTGTAAGTAATTTCTTTCCTGCTGGAGAAATATCGACGTTTAAAGGCTGATTATACTTCTTTTCACACTCTGAACGTAACGCACGCCACTTTTAGCATCGAAACAAGCCCAACGGCTCGCAAAACGCGGTCTTTCCTCGATTTTGACTGTAATTTCTTTCCTGCTCTTGATATATCGACGTTTAAACGCTGATTTTACTTCTTTTCACACTCTGAACGTAACGCACGCCAATTTCAGCAGCGAAACAAGCACAACGGCTCGCAAAAATCTGTCTTCCTCGATTTTAACAATAATTTCTTTCCTGCTGGAGATATTTCGACGTTTAAACGCTCATTCTAGTCAATTTCACACGCCGAATGTAACGAACGCCACTTTCAGCATCGAAACAAGCCCAGCGGCTCGCAAAACGCGGTCTTTCGTCGATTTTGAATGTAATTTCTTTCCTGCTGGAGAAATATCGACGTTTAAACGCTGATTTTACTTCTTTTCACACTCTGAACGTAACGCACGCCGCTTTTAGCATCGAGACAAGCCCAGCGGCTCGCACAACGCGGTCTTTCGTCGATTTTGACTGTAATTTCTTTCCTGCTATTGATATTTCGACATTTAAAGGCTGATTTTTCTTCTTTTCACACTCTGAACGTAACGAACGCCACTTTTAGCATCGAAACAAGCCCAACGGCTCGCAAAACGCGGTCTTTCCTCGATTTAGACTGTAATTTCTTTCCTGATGGAGATATTTCGACGTTTAAAGGCTGATTTTTCTTCCTTTCACACTCTGAACGTAACGAACGCCACTTTTAGCATCGAGACAAGCCCAGCGGCTCGCACAACGCGGTCTTTCGTCGATGTTGACAGTAATTTCTTTCCTGCTGGAGATATTTCGAAGTTTAAACGCTGATTCTAGTCAATTTCACACGCGGAATGTAACGCACGCCAAATTTAGCATCGAGACAAGCCCAACGGCTCGCAAAACGCGGTCTTTCGTCGATTTTCACTGTAATTTCTTTCCTGCTGGAGAAATATCGACGTCTAAACGCTGATTTTACTTCTTTTCACACTCTGACAGTAACGCACGCCGCTTTTAGCATCGAAACAAACCCAGCGGCTCGCAAAACGCGGTCTTTCCTCGATTTTGACTGTAATTTCTTTCCAGATGGAGATATTTCGACGTTTAAAGGCTGATTTTTCTTCTTTTCACACGCTGAACGTAACGAACGCCACTTTCAGCATCGAAACAAGCCCGGCGGCTCACAAAACGCGGACTTTCGTCGATTTTGAATGTAATTTCTTTCCTGCTGGAGAAATATCGACGTCTAAACGCTGATTTTTCTTCTTTTCACACGCTGAACGTAACGCACGCCGCTTTTAGCATCGAAACAAGCCCAGCGGCTCGCAAAACGCGGTCTTTCGTCGATTTTGAGTGTAATTTCTTTCCTGATGGAGATATTTCGACGTTTAAAGGCTGATTTTACTTCTTTTCACACTCTGAACGTAACGCACGCCGCTTTTAGCATCGAGACAAGCCCAGCGGTTCGCACAACGCGGTCTTTCGTCGATTTTGACTGTAATTTCTTTCCTGCTATTGATATTTCGACATTTAAAGGCTGATTTTTCTTCTTTTCACACGCTGAACGTAACGAACGCCACTTTCAGCATCGAAACAAGCCCAGCGGCTCGCAAAACGCGGTCTTTCGTCGATTTTGACAGTAATTTCTTTCCTGCTCTTGATATTTCGACGTTTAAACGCTGATTTTACTTCTTTTCACACTCTGAACGTAACGAACGCCACTTTTAGCATCGAAACAAGCCCAGCGGCTCGCAAAGTGCGGTCTTTCGTCGATTTTGAATGTAATTTCTTTCCTGCTGGAGAAATATCGACGTCTAAACGCTGATTTTACTTCTTTTCACACTCTGAACGTAACGCACGCCGCATTTAGCATCGAAACAAACCCAGCGGCTCGCAAAACGCAGTCTATCGTCGATTTTGTAAGTAATTTCTTTCCTGCTGGAGAAATATCGACGTTTAAAGGCTGATTATACTTCTTTTCACACTCTGAACGTAACGCACGCCACTTTTAGCATCGAAACAAGCACAACGGCTCGCAATACTCGGTCTTTCCTCGATTTTGAATGTAATTTCTTTCCTGCTAGAGAAATATCGACGTTTAAACGCTGATTTTTCTTCTTTTCACACGCTGAACGTAACGCACGCCGCTTTTAGCAACGAAACAAGCCCAGCGGCTCGCAAAACGCGGTCTTTCGTCGATTTTGAGTGTATTTTCTTTCCTGATGGAGATATTTCGACGTTTAAAGGCTGATTTTTCTTCCTTTCACACTCTGAACGTAACGAACGCCACTTTTAGCATCGAGACAAGCCCAGCGGCTCGCACAACGCGGTCTTTCGTCGATGTTGACAGTAATTTCTTTCCTGCTGGAGATATTTCGAAGTATAAACGCTGATTCTAGTCAATTTCACACGCGGAATGTAACGCACGCCAAATTTAGCATCGAGACAAGCCCAGCGGCTCGCACAACGCGGTCTTTCGTCGATTTTGACTGTAATTTCTTTCCTGCTATTGATATTTCGACATTTAAAGGCTGATTTTTCTTCTTTTCACACGCTGAACGTAACGAACGCCACTTTCAGCATCGAAACAAGCCCAGCGGCTCGCAAAACGCGGTCTTTCGTCGATTTTGACAGTAATTTCTTTCCTGCTCTTGATATTTCTACGTTTAAACGCTGATTTTACTTCTTTTCACACTCTGAGCGTAACGAACGCCACTTGTAGCATCGAGACAAGCCCAACGGCTCGCAAAACGCCGTCTTTCGTCGGTTTTGACTGTAATTTCTTCAAAGATGGAGATATATCGACGTTTAAATGTTGATTCTAGTCAATTTCACATGCCGAATGTAACGCAAGCCGCTTTTAGCATCGAAACAAGCCCAGCGACTCGCAAAACGCGGTCTTTCGTCGATTTTGAATGTAATTTCTTTCCTGCTGGAGATATATCGACGTTTAAACGCTGATTTTGCTTCTTTTCACACTCTGAACGTAACGAACGCCACTTTTAGAATCGAAACAAGCCCAACGGCTCGCAAAACGCGGTCTTTCCTCGATTTTGACTGTAATTTCTTTCCTGCTCTTGATATATCGACGTTTAAACGCTGATTTTACTTCTTTTCACACTCTGAACGTAACGCACGCCAATTTCAGCAGCGAAACAAGCACAACGGCTCGCAAAAATCTGTCTTCCTCGATTTTAACAATAATTTCTTTCCTGCTGGAGATATTTCGACGTTCAAACGCTCATTCTAGTCAATTTCACACGCCGAATGTAACGAACGCCACTTTCAGCATCGAAACAAGCCCAGCGGCTCGCAAAACGCTGTCTTTCGTCGATTTTGAATGTAATTTCTTTCCTGCTGGAGAAATATCGACGTTTAAACGCTGATTTTACTTCTTTTCACACTCTGAACGTAACGCACGCCGCTTTTAGCATCGAGACAAGCCCAGCGGCTCGCACAACGCGGTCTTTCGTCGATTTTGACTGTAATTTCTTTCCTGCTATTGATATTTCGACATTTAAAGGCTGATTTTTCTTCTTTTCACACTCTGAACGTAACGAACGCCACTTTTAGCATCGAAACAAGCCCAACGGCTCGCAAAACGCGGTCTTTCCTCGATTTAGACTGTAATTTCTTTCCTGATGGAGATATTTCGACGTTTAAAGGCTGATTTTTCTTCCTTTCACACTCTGAACGTAAGGAACGCCACTTTCAGCATCGAAACAAGCCCAGCGGCTCGCAAAACGCGGTCTTTCGTCGATTTTGAATGTAATTTCTTTCCTGCTGGAGAAATATCGACGTTTAAACGCTGATTTTACCTCTTTTCACACTCTGAACGTAACGCACGCCGCTTTTAGCATCGAGACAAGCCCAGCGGCTCGCACGACGCGGTCTTTCGTCGATTTTGACTGTAATTTTTTTCCTGCTGGAGAAATATCGACGTCAAAACGCTGATTTTACTTCTTTTCACACTCTGAACGTAACTCAAGCCGCCTTTAGCATCGAAACAAGCCCAACGGCTCGCTAAACTCGGTCTTACGTCGATTTTGAATGTAATTTCTTTCCTGCTAGAGAAATATCAACGTTTAAACGCTGATTTTTCTTCTTTTCACACGCTGAACGTAACGCACGCCGCTTTTAGCATCGAAACAAGCCCAGCGGCTCGCAAAACGCGGTCTTTCGGCGATTTTGACTGTAATTTCTTTCCTGATGACGATATTTCGACGTTTAAAGGCTGATTTTTCTTCTTTTCACACGCTGAACGTAACGAACGCCACTTTTAGCATCGAAACAAGCCCAACGGCTCGCAAAACGCGGTCTTTCCTCGATTTTGACTGTAATTTCTTTCCTGCTCTTGATATATCGACGTTTAAACGCTGATTTTACTTCTTTTCACACTCTGAACGTAACGCACGCCAATTTCAGCAGCGAAACAAGCACAACGGCTCGCAAAAATCTGTCTTCCTCGATTTTAACAGTAATTTCTTTCCTGCTGGAGATATTTCGACGTTTAAACGCTCATTCTAGTCAATTTCACACGCCGAATGTAACGAACGCCACTTTCAGCATCGAAACAAGCCCAGCGGCTCGCAAAACGCGGTCTTTCGTCGATTTTGAATGTAATTTCTTTCCTGCTGGAGAAATATCGACGTTTAAACGCTGATTTTACTTCTTTTCACACTCTGAACGTAACGCACGCCGCTTTTAGCATCGAGACAAGCCCAGCGGCTCGCACAACGCGGTCTTTCGTCGATTTTGACTGTAATTTCTTTCCTGCTATTGATATTTCGACATTTAAAGGCTGATTTTTCTTCTTTTCACACTCTGAACGTAACGAACGCCACTTTTAGCATCGAAACAAGCCCAACGGCTCGCAAAACGCGGTCTTTCCTCGATTTAGACTGTAATTTCTTTCCTGATGGAGATATTTCGACGTTTAAAGGCTGATTTTTCTTCCTTTCACACTCTGAACGTAACGAACGCCACTTTTAGCATCGAGACAAGCCCAGCGGCTCGCACAACGCGGTCTTTCGTCGATGTTGACAGTAATTTCTTTCCTGCTGGAGATATTTCGAAGTTTAAACGCTGATTCTAGTCAATTTCACACGCGGAATGTAACGCACGCCAAATTTAGCATCGAGACAAGCCCAACGGCTCGCAAAACGCGGTCTTTCGTCGATTTTGACTGTAATTTCTTTCCTGCTGGAGAAATATCGACGTCTAAACGCTGATTTTACTTCTTTTCACACTCTGAACGTAACGCACGCCGCTTTTAGCATCGAAACAAACCCAGCGGCTCGCAAAACGCGGTCTTTCCTCGATTTTGACTGTAATTTCTTTCCAGATGGAGATATTTCGACGTTTAAAGGCTGATTTTTCTTCTTTTCACACGCTGAACGTAACGAACGCCACTTTCAGCATCGAAACAAGCCCGGCGGCTCACAAAACGCGGACTTTCGTCGATTTTGAATGTAATTTCTTTCCTGCTGGAGAAATATCGACGTCTAAACGCTGATTTTTCTTCTTTTCACACGCTGAACGTAACGCACGCCGCTTTTAGCATCGAAACAAGCCCAGCGGCTCGCAAAACGCCGTCTTTCGTCGGTTTTGACTGTAATTTCTTCAAAGATGGAGATATATCGACGTTTAAATGTTGATTCTAGTCAATTTCACATGCCGAATGTAACGCAAGCCGCTTTTAGCATCGAAACAAGCCCAACGGCTCGCAAAACGCGGTCTTTCGTCGATTTTGAATGTAATTTCTTTCCTGCTGGAGAAATATCGACGTTTAAACGCTGATTTTACTTCTTTTCACACTCTGAACGTAACGCACGCCGCTTTTAGCATCGAGACAAGCCCAGCGGCTCGCACAACGCGGTCTTTCGTCGATTTTGACTGTAATTTCTTTCCTGCTATTGATATTTCGACATTTAAAGGCTGATTTTTCTTCTTTTCACACGCTGAACGTAACGAACGCCACTTTCAGCATCGAAACAAGCCCAGCGGCTCGCAAAACGCGGTCTTTCGTCGATTTTGACAGTAATTTCTTTCCTGCTCTTGATATGTCTACGTTTAAACGCTGATTTTACTTCTTTTCACACTCTGAGCGTAACGAACGCCACTTGTAGCATCGAGACAAGCCCAACGGCTCGCAAAACGCCGTCTTTCGTCGGTTTTGACTGTAATTTCTTCAAAGATGGAGATATATCGACGTTTAAATGTTGATTCTAGTCAATTTCACATGCCGAATGTAACGCAAGCCGCTTTTAGCATCGAAACAAGCCCAGCGACTCGCAAAACGCGGTCTTTCGTCGATTTTGAATGTAATTTCTTTCCTGCTGCAGATATATCGACGTTTAAACGCTGATTTTGCTTCTTTTCACACTCTGAACGTAACGAACGCCACTTTTAGCATCGAAACAAGCCCAACGGCTCGCAAAACGCGGTCTTTCCTCGATTTTGACTGTAATTTCTTTCCTGCTCTTGATATATCGACGTTTAAACGCTGATTTTACTTCTTTTCACACTCTGAACGTAACGCACGCCAATTTCAGCAGCGAAACAAGCACAACGGCTCGCAAAAATCTGTCTTCCTCGATTTTAACAATAATTTCTTTCCTGCTGGAGATATTTCGACGTTTAAACGCTCATTCTAGTCAATTTCACACGCCGAATGTAACGAACGCCACTTTCAGCATCGAAACAAGCCCAGCGGCTCGCAAAACGCGGTCTTTCGTCGATTTTGACAGTAATTTCTTTCCTGCTGGAGAAATATCGACGTCTAAACGCTGATTTTACTTCTTTTCACACTCTGAACGTAACGCACGCCGCTTTTAGCATCGAAACAAGCCCAACGGTTCGCAAAACGCGGTCTTTCCTCGATTTAGACTGTAATTTCTTTCCTGATGGAGATATTTCGACGTTTAAAGGCTGATTTTTCTTCCTTTCACACTCTGAACGTAACGAACGCCACTTTCAGCATCGAAACAAGCCCAGCGGCTCGCAAAACGCGGTCTTTCGTCGATTTTGAATGTAATTTCTTTCCTGCTGGAGAAATATCGACGTTTAAACGCTGATTTTACTTCTTTTCACACTCTGAACGTAACGCACGCCGCTTTTAGCATCGAGACAAGCCCAGCGGCTCGCACAACGCGGTCTTTCGTCGATTTTGACTGTAATTTCTTTCCTGCTGGAGAAATATCGACGTCAAAACGCTGATTTTACTTCTTTTCACACTCTGAACGTAACTCAAGCCGCCTTTAGCATCGAAACAAGCCCAACGGCTCGCTAAACTCGGTCTTACGTCGATTTTGAATGTAATTTCTTTCCTGCTAGAGAAATATCAACGTTTAAACGCTGATTTTTCTTCTTTTCACACGCTGAACGTAACGCACGCCGCTTTTAGCATCGAAACAAGCCCAGCGGCTCGCAAAACGCGGTCTTTCGGCGATTTTGACTGTAATTTCTTTCCTGATGACGATATTTCGACGTTTAAAGGCTGATTTTTCTTCTTTTCACACGCTGAACGTAACGAACGCCACTTTCAGCATCGAAACAAGCCCAGCGGCTCGCAAAACGCGGTCTTTCGTCGATTTTGAATGTAGTTTCTTTCCTGCTGGAGAAATATCGACGTTTAAACGCTGATTTTACTTCTTTTCACACTCTGAACGTAACGCACGCCGCTTTTAGCATCGAGACAAGCCCAGCGGCTCGCACAACGCGGTCTTTCGTCGATTTTGACTGTAATTTCTTTCCTGCTATTGATATTTCGACATTTAAAGGCTGATTTTTCTTCTTTTCACACGCTGAACGTAACGAACGCCACTTTCAGCATCGAAACAAGCCCAGCGGCTCGCAAAACGCGGTCTTTCGTCGATTTTGACAGTAATTTCTTTCCTGCTCTTGATATTTCGACGTTTAAACGCTGATTTTACTTCTTTTCACACTCTGAGCGTAACGAACGCCACTTTTAGCATCGAAACAAGCCCAGCGGCTCGCAAAACGCGGTCTTTCGTCGATTTTGAGTGTAATTTCTTTCCTGATGGAGATATTTCGACGTTTAAAGGCTGATTTTTCTTCCTTTCACACTCTGAACGTAACGAACGCCACTTTTAGCATCGAGGCAAGCCCAGCGGCTCGCACAACGCGGTCTTTCGTCGATGTTGACAGTAATTTCTTTCCTGCTGGAGATATTTCGAAGTTTAAACGCTGATTCTAGTCAATTTCACACGCGGAATGTAACGCACGCCAAATTTAGCATCGAGACAAGCCCAACGGCTCGCAAAACGCGGTCTTTCGTCGATTTTGACTGTAATTTCTTTCCTGCTGGAGAAATATCGACGTCTAAACGCTGATTTTACTTCTTTTCACACTCTGAACGTAACGCACGCCGCTTTTAGCATCGAAACAAACCCAGCGGCTCGCAAAACGCGGTCTTTCCTCGATTTTGACTGTAATTTCTTTCCAGATGGAGATATTTCGACGTTTAAAGGCTGATTTTTCTTCTTTTCACACGCTGAACGTAACGAACGCCACTTTCAGCATCGAAACAAGCCCGGCGGCTCGCAAAACGCGGACTTTCGTCGATTTTGAATGTAATTTCTTTCCTGCTGGAGAAATATCGACGTCTAAACGCTGATTTTTCTTCTTTTCACACGCTGAACGTAACGCACGCCGCTTTTAGCATCGAAACAAGCCCAGCGGCTCGCAAAACGCGGTCTTTCGTCGATTTTGAGTGTAATTTCTTTCCTGATGGAGATATTTCGACGTTTAAAGGCTGATTTTACTTCTTTTCACACTCTGAACGTAACGCACGCCGCTTTTAGCATCGAGACAAGCCCAGCGGCTCGCACAACGCGGTCTTTCGTCGATTTTGACTGTAATTTCTTTCCTGCTATTGATATTTCGACATTTAAAGGCTGATTTTTCTTCTTTTCACACGCTGAACGTAACGAACGCCACTTTCAGCATCGAAACAAGCCCAGCGGCTCGCAAAACGCGGTCTTTCGTCGATTTTGACAGTAATTTCTTTCCTGCTCTTGATATTTCGACGTTTAAACGCTGATTTTACTTCTTTTCACACTCTGAGCGTAACGAACGCCACTTTTAGCATCGAAACAAGCCCAGCGGCTCGCAAAGCGCGGTCTTTCGGCGATTTTGACTGTAATTTCTTTCCTGATGACGATATTTCGACGTTTAAAGGCTGATTTTTCTTCTTTTCACACGCTGAACGTAACGAACGCCACTTTCAGCATCGAAACAAGCCCAGCGGCTCGCAAAACGCGGTCTTTCGTCGATTTTGAATGTAGTTTCTTTCCTGCTGGAGAAATATCGACGTTTAAACGCTGATTTTACTTCTTTTCACACTCTGAACGTAACGCACGCCGCTTTTAGCATCGAGACAAGCCCAGCGGCTCGCACAACGCGGTCTTTCGTCGATTTTGACTGTAATTTCTTTCCTGCTATTGATATTTCGACATTTAAAGGCTGATTTTTCTTCTTTTCACACGCTGAACGTAACGAACGCCACTTTCAGCATCGAAACAAGCCCAGCGGCTCGCAAAACGCGGTCTTTCGTCGATTTTGACAGTAATTTCTTTCCTGCTCTTGATATTTCGACGTTTAAACGCTGATTTTACTTCTTTTCACACTCTGAGCGTAACGAACGCCACTTTTAGCATCGAAACAAGCCCAGCGGCTCGCAAAACGCGGTCTTTCGTCGATTTTGAGTGTAATTTCTTTCCTGATGGAGATATTTCGACGTTTAAAGGCTGATTTTTCTTCCTTTCACACTCTGAACGTAACGAACGCCACTTTTAGCATCGAGACAAGCCCAGCGGCTCGCACAACGCGGTCTTTCGTCGATGTTGACAGTAATTTCTTTCCTGCTGGAGATATTTCGAAGTTTAAACGCTGATTCTAGTCAATTTCACACGCGGAATGTAACGCACGCCAAATTTAGCATCGAGACAAGCCCAACGGCTCGCAAAACGCGGTCTTTCGTCGATTTTGACTGTAATTTCTTTCCTGCTGGAGAAATATCGACGTCTAAACGCTGATTTTACTTCTTTTCACACTCTGAACGTAGCGCACGCCGCTTTTAGCATCGAAACAAACCCAGCGGCTCGCAAAACGCGGTCTTTCCTCGATTTTGACTGTAATTTCTTTCCAGATGGAGATATTTCGACGTTTAAAGGCTGATTTTTCTTCTTTTCACACGCTGAACGTAACGAACGCCACTTTCAGCATCGAAACAAGCCCGGCGGCTCGCAAAACGCGGACTTTCGTCGATTTTGAATGTAATTTCTTTCCTGCTGGAGAAATATCGACGTCTAAACGCTGATTTTTCTTCTTTTCACACGCTGAACGTAACGCACGCCGCTTTTAGCATCGAAACAAGCCCAGCGGCTCGCAAAACGCGGTCTTTCGTCGATTTTGAGTGTAATTTCTTTCCTGATGGAGATATTTCGACGTTTAAAGGCTGATTTTACTTCTTTTCACACTCTGAACGTAACGCACGCCGCTTTTAGCATCGAGACAAGCCCAGCGGCTCGCACAACGCGGTCTTTCGTCGATTTTGACTGTAATTTCTTTCCTGCTATTGATATTTCGACATTTAAAGGCTGATTTTTCTTCTTTTCACACGCTGAACGTAACGAACGCCACTTTCAGCATCGAAACAAGCCCAGCGGCTCGCAAAACGCGGTCTTTCGTCGATTTTGACAGTAATTTCTTTCCTGCTCTTGATATTTCGACGTTTAAACGCTGATTTTACTTCTTTTCACACTCTGAGCGTAACGAACGCCACTTTTAGCATCGAAACAAGCCCAGCGGCTCGCAAAGCGCGGTCTTTCGTCGATTTTGAATGTAATTTCTTTCCTGCTGGAGAAATATCGACGTCTAAACGCTGATTTTACTTCTTTTCACACTCTGAACGTAACGCACGCCGCATTTAGCATCGAAACAAACCCAGCGGCTCGCAAAACGCAGTCTATCGTCGATTTTGTAAGTAATTTCTTTCCTGCTGGAGAAATATCGACGTTTAAAGGCTGATTATACTTCTTTTCACACTCTGAACGTAACGCACGCCACTTTTAGCATCGAAACAAGCACAACGGCTCGCAATACTCGGTCTTTCCTCGATTTTGAATGTAATTTCTTTCCTGCTAGAGAAATATCGACGTTTAAACGCTGATTTTTCTTCTTTTCACACGCTGAACGTAACGCACGCCGCTTTTAGCAACGAAAGAAGCCCAGCGGCTCGCAAAACGCGGTCTTTCGTCGATTTTAACAGTAATTTCTTTCCTGCTCTTGATATTTCGACGTTTAAACGCTGATTTTACCTCTTTTCACACTCTGAGCGTAACGAACGCCACTTTTAGCATCGGGACAAGCCCTACGGCTCACAAAACGCCGTCTTTCGTCGGTTTTGACTGTAATTTCTTCAAAGATGGAGATATATCGACGTTTAAATGCTGATTCTAGTCAATTTCACATGCCGAATGTAACGCAAGCCGCTTTTAGCATCGAAACAAGCCCAACGGCTCGCAAAACGCGGTCTTTCGTCGACTTTGACTGTAATTTCTTTCCTGATGGAGGTATTTCGACGTTTAAAGGCTGATTTTACTTCTTTTCACACGCTGAACGTAACGAACGCCACTTTTAGCATCGAAACAAGCACAACGGCTCGCAAAACCTGGTCTTTCCTCGATTTTGACAGTAATTTCTTTCCTGCTCTTGATATTTCGACGTTTAAACGCTGATTTTACTTCTTTTCACACTCTAAGCGTAACGAGCGCCACTTTTAGCATCGAGACAAGCCCAACGGCTCGCAAATCGCGGTCTTTCGTCGATTTTGACAGTAATTTCTTTCCTGCTGGAGAAATATCGACGTTTAAACGCTGATTTTACTTCTTTTCACACTCTGAACGTAACGCACGCCGCTTTTAGCATCGAGACAAGCCCAGCGGCTCGCACAACGCGGTCTTTCGTCGATTTTGACTGTAATTTCTTTCCTGCTATTGATATTTCGACATTTAAAGGCTGATTTTTCTTCTTTTCACACGCTGAACGTAACGAACGCCACTTTCAGCATCGAAACAAGCCCAGCGGCTCGCAAAACGCGGTCTTTCGTCGATTTTGACAGTAATTTCTTTCCTGCTCTTGATATTTCTACGTTTAAACGCTGATTTTACTTCTTTTCACACTCTGAGCGTAACGAACGCCACTTGTAGCATCGAGACAAGCCCAACGGCTCGCAAAACGCCGTCTTTCGTCGGTTTTGACTGTAATTTCTTCAAAGATGGAGATATATCGACGTTTAAATGTTGATTCTAGTCAATTTCACATGCCGAATGTAACGCAAGCCGCTTTTAGCATCGAAACAAGCCCAGCGACTCGCAAAACTCGGTCTTTCGTCGATTTTGAATGTAATTTCTTTCCTGCTGGAGATATATCGACGTTTAAACGCTGATTTTGCTTCTTTTCACACTCTGAACGTAACGAACGCCACTTTTAGCATCGAAACAAGCCCAACGGCTCGCAAAACGCGGTCTTTCCTCGATTTTGACTGTAATTTCTTTCCTGCTCTTGATATATCGACGTTTAAACGCTGATTTTACTTCTTTTCACACTCTGAACGTAACGCACGCCAATTTCAGCAGCGAAACAAGCACAACGGCTCGCAAAAATCTGTCTTCCTCGATTTTAACAATAATTTCTTTCCTGCTGGAGATATTTCGACGTTTAAACGCTCATTCTAGTCAATTTCACACGCCGAATGTAACGAACGCCACTTTCAGCATCGAAACAAGCCCAGCGGCTCGCAAAACGCGGTCTTTCGTCGATTTTGAATGTAATTTCTTTCCTGCTGGAGAAATATCGACGTTTAAACGCTGATTTTACTTCTTTTCACACTCTGAACGTAACGCACGCCGCTTTTAGCATCGAGACAAGCCCAGCGGCTCGCACAACGCGGTCTTTCGTCGATTTTGACTGTAATTTCTTTCCTGCTATTGATATTTCGACATTTAAAGGCTGATTTTTCTTCTTTTCACACTCTGAACGTAACGAACGCCACTTTTAGCATCGAAACAAGCCCAACGGCTCGCAAAACGCGGTCTTTCCTCGATTTAGACTGTAATTTCTTTCCTGATGGCGATATTTCGACGTTTAAAGGCTGATTTTTCTTCCTTTCACACTCTGAACGTAACGAACGCCACTTTTAGCATCGAGACAAGCCCAGCGGCTCGCACAACGCGGTCTTTCGTCGATGTTGACAGTAATTTCTTTCCTGCTGGAGATATTTCGATGTTTAAACGCTGATTCTAGTCAATTTCACACGCGGAATGTAACGCACGCCAAATTTAGCATCGAGACAAGCCCAACGGCTCGCAAAACGCGGTCTTTCGTCGATTTTCACTGTAATTTCTTTCCTGCTGGAGAAATATCGACGTCTAAACGCTGATTTTACTTCTTTTCACACTCTGAACGTAACGCACGCCGCTTTTAGCATCGAAACAAACCCAGCGGCTCGCAAAACGCGGTCTTTCCTCGATTTTGACTGTAATTTCTTTCCAGATGGAGATATTTCGACGTTTAAAGGCTGATTTTTCTTCTTTTCACACGCTGAACGTAACGAACGCCACTTTCAGCATCGAAACAAGCCCGGCGGCTCACAAAACGCGGACTTTCGTCGATTTTGAATGTAATTTCTTTCCTGCTGGAGAAATATCGACGTCTAAACGCTGATTTTTCTTCTTTTCACACGCTGAACGTAACGCACGCCGCTTTTAGCATCGAAACAAACCCAGCGGCTCGCAAAACGCGGTCTTTCCTCGATTTTGACTGTAATTTCTTTCCAGATGGAGATATTTCGACGTTTAAAGGCTGATTTTTCTTCTTTTCACACGCTGAACGTAACGAACGCCACTTTCAGCATCGAAACAAGCCCGGCGGCTCACAAAACGCGGACTTTCGTCGATTTTGAATGTAATTTCTTTCCTGCTGGAGAAATATCGACGTCTAAACGCTGATTTTTCTTCTTTTCACACGCTGAACGTAACGCACGCCGCTTTTAGCATCGAAACAAGCCCAGCGGCTCGCAAAACGCGGTCTTTCGTCGATTTTGAGTGTAATTTCTTTCCTGATGGAGATATTTCGACGTTTAAAGGCTGATTTTACTTCTTTTCACACTCTGAACGTAACGCACGCCGCTTTTAGCATCGAGACAAGCCCAGCGGCTCGCACAACGCGGTCTTTCGTCGATTTTGACTGTAATTTCTTTCCTGCTATTGATATTTCGACATTTAAAGGCTGATTTTTCTTCTTTTCACTCGCTGAACGTAACGAACGCCACTTTCAGCATCGAAACAAGCCCAGCGGCTCGCAAAACGCGGTCTTTCGTCGATTTTGACAGTAATTTCTTTCCTGCTCTTGATATTTCGACGTTTAAACGCTGATTTTACTTCTTTTCACACTCTGAGCGTAACGAACGCCACTTTTAGCATCGAAACAAGCCCAGCGGCTCGCAAAGCGCGGTCTTTCGTCGATATTGAATGTAATTTCTTTCCTGCTGGAGAAATATCGACGTCTAAACGCTGATTTTACTTCTTTTCACACTCTGAACGTAACGCACGCCGCATTTAGCATCGAAACAAACCCAGCGGCTCGCAAAACGCAGTCTATCGTCGATTTTGTAAGTAATTTCTTTCCTGCTGGAGAAATATCGACGTTTAAAGGCTGATTATACTTCTTTTCACACTCTGAACGTAACGCACGCCACTTTTAGCATCGAAACAAGCACAACGGCTCGCAATACTCGGTCTTTCCTCGATTTTGAATGTAATTTCTTTCCTGCTAGAGAAATATCGACGTTTAAACGCTGATTTTTCTTCTTTTCACACGCTGA
Source organism: Bombus vestalis (assembly GCA_963556215.1). Lineage (NCBI taxonomy): Eukaryota > Metazoa > Arthropoda > Insecta > Hymenoptera > Apidae > Bombus > Bombus vestalis. The sequence goes on from CAUVYS010000084.1 coordinate 110,741, forward strand.
ACGTAACGCACGCCGCTTTTAGCAACGAAACAAGCCCAGCGGCTCGCAAAACGCGGTCTTTCGTCGATTTTAACAGTAATTTCTTTCCTGCTCTTGATATTTCGACGTTTAAACGCTGATTTTACCTCTTTTCACACTCTGAGCGTAACGAACGCCACTTTTAGCATCGAGACAAGCCCAACGGCTCACAAAACGCCGTCTTTCGTCGGTTTTGACTGTAATTTCTTCAAAGATGGAGATATATCGACGTTTAAATGCTGATTCTAGTCAATTTCACATGCCGAATGTAACGCAAGCCGCTTTTAGCGTCGAAACAAGCCCAACGGCTCGCAAAACGCGGTCTTTCGTCGACTTTGACTGTAATTTCTTTCCTGATGGAGGTATTTCGACGTTTAAAGGCTGATTTTACTTCTTTTCACACGCTGAACGTAACGAACGCCACTTTTAGCATCGAAACAAGCACAACGGCTCGCAAAACCTGGTCTTTCCTCGATTTTGACAGTAATTTCTTTCCTGCTCTTGATATTTCGACGTTTAAACGCTGATTTTACTTCTTTTCACACTCTAAGCGTAACGAGCGCCACTTTTAGCATCGAGACAAGCCCAACGGCTCGCAAATCGCGGTCTTTCGTCGATTTTGACAGTAATTTCTTTCCTGATGGAGATATTTCGACGTTTAAAGGCTGATTTTTCTTCTTTTCACACGCTGAACGTAACGAACGCCACTTTCAGCATCGAAACAAGCCCAACGGCTCGCAAAACGCGGTCTTTCGTCGATGTTGACAGTAATTTCTTTCCTGCTGGAGATATTTCGAAGTATAAACGCTGATTCTAGTCAATTTCACACGCGGAATGTAACGCACGCCAAATTTAGCATCGAGACAAGCCCAACGGCTCGCAAAACGCGGTCTTTCGTCGATTTTGACTGTAATTTCTTTCCTGCTGGAGAAATATCGACGTCTAAACGCTGATTTTACTTCTTTTCACACTCTGAACGTAACGCACGCCGCTTTTAGCATCGAAACAAACCCAGCGGCTCGCAAAACGCGGTCTTTCCTCGATTTTGACTGTAATTTCTTTCCAGATGGAGATATTTCGACGTTTAAAGGCTGATTTTTCTTCTTTTCACACGCTGAACGTAACGAACGCCACTTTCAGCATCGAAACAAGCCCGGCGGCTCACAAAACGCGGACTTTCGTCGATTTTGAATGTAATTTCTTTCCTGCTGGAGAAATATCGACGTCTAAACGCTGATTTTTCTTCTTTTCACACGCTGAACGTAACGCACGCCGCTTTTAGCATCGAAACATGCCCAGCGGCTCGCAAAACGCGGTCTTTCGTCGATTTTGAGTGTAATTTCTTTCCTGATGGAGATATTTCGACGTTTAAAGGCTGATTTTACTTCTTTTCACACTCTGAACGTAACGCACGCCGCTTTTAGCATCGAGACAAGCCCAGCGGCTCGCACAACGCGGTCTTTCGTCGATTTTGACTGTAATTTCTTTCCTGCTATTGATATTTCGACATTTAAAGGCTGATTTTTCTTCTTTTCACACGCTGAACGTAACGAACGCCACTTTCAGCATCGAAACAAGCCCAGCGGCTCGCAAAACGCGGTCTTTCGTCGATTTTGACAGTAATTTCTTTCCTGCTCTTGATATTTCGACGTTTAAACGCTGATTTTACTTCTTTTCACACTCTGAGCGTAACGAACGCCACTTTTAGCATCGAAACAAGCCCAGCGGCTCGCAAAGCGCGGTCTTTCGTCGATATTGAATGTAATTTCTTTCCTGCTGGAGAAATATCGACGTCTAAACGCTGATTTTACTTCTTTTCACACTCTGAACGTAACGCACGCCGCATTTAGCATCGAAACAAACCCAGCGGCTCGCAAAACGCAGTCTATCGTCGATTTTGTAAGTAATTTCTTTCCTGCTGGAGAAATATCGACGTTTAAAGGCTGATTATACTTCTTTTCACACTCTGAACGTAACGCACGCCACTTTTAGCATCGAAACAAGCACAACGGCTCGCAATACTCGGTCTTTCCTCGATTTTGAATGTAATTTCTTTCCTGCTAGAGAAATATCGACGTTTAAACGCTGATTTTTCTTCTTTTCACACGCTGAACGTAACGCACGCCGCTTTTAGCAACGAAACAAGCCCAGCGGCTCGCAAAACGCGGTCTTTCGTCGATTTTAACAGTAATTTCTTTCCTGCTCTTGATATTTCGACGTTTAAACGCTGATTTTACCTCTTTTCACACTCTGAGCGTAACGAAACGCCACTTTTAGCATCGAGACAAGCCCAACGGCTCACAAAACGCCGTCTTTCGTCGGTTTTGACTGTAATTTCTTCAAAGATGGAGATATATCGACGTTTAAATGCTGATTCTAGTCAATTTCACATGCCGAATGTAACGCAAGCCGCTTTTAGCGTCGAAACAAGCCCAACGGCTCGCAAAACGCGGTCTTTCGTCGACTTTGACTGTAATTTCTTTCCTGATGGAGGTATTTCGACGTTTAAAGGCTGATTTTACTTCTTTTCACACGCTGAACGTAACGAACGCCACTTTTAGCATCGAAACAAGCACAACGGCTCGCAAAACCTGGTCTTTCCTCGATTTTGACAGTAATTTCTTTCCTGCTCTTGATATTTCGACGTTTAAACGCTGATTTTACTTCTTTTCACACTCTAAGCGTAACGAGCGCCACTTTTAGCATCGAGACAAGCCCAACGGCTCGCAAATCGCGGTCTTTCGTCGATTTTGACAGTAATTTCTTTCCTGATGGAGATATTTCGACGTTTAAAGGCTGATTTTTCTTCTTTTCACACGCTGAACGTAACGAACGCCACTTTCAGCATCGAAACAAGCCCAGCGGCTCGCAAAACGCCGTCTTTCGTCGGTTTTGACTGTAATTTCTTCAAAGATGGAGATATATCGACGTTTAAATGTTGATTCTAGTCAATTTCACATGCCGAATGTAACGCAAGCCGCTTTTAGCATCGAAACAAGCCCAACGGCTCGCAAAACGCGGTCTTTCGTCGATGTTGACAGTAATTTCTTTCCTGCTGGAGATATTTCGAAGTATAAACGCTGATTCTAGTCAATTTCACACGCGGAATGTAACGCACGCCAAATTTAGCATCGAGACAAGCCCAACGGCTCGCAAAACGCGGTCTTTCGTCGATTTTGACTGTAATTTCTTTCTCTGCTGGAGAAATATCGACGTCTAAACGCTGATTTTACTTCTTTTCACACTCTGAACGTAACGCACGCCGCTTTTAGCATCGAAACAAACCCAGCGGCTCGCAAAACGCGGTCTTTCCTCGATTTTGACTGTAATTTCTTTCCAGATGGAGATATTTCGACGTTTAAAGGCTGATTTTTCTTCTTTTCACACGCTGAACGTAACGAACGCCACTTTCAGCATCGAAACAAGCCGGCGGCTCACAAAACGCGGACTTTCGTCGATTTTGAATGTAATTTCTTCCTGCTGGAGAAATATCGACGTCTAAACGCTGATTTTTCTTCTTTTCACACGCTGAACGTAACGCACGCCGCTTTTAGCATCGAAACAAGCCCAGCGGCTCGCAAAACGCGGTCTTTCGTCGATTTTGAGTGTAATTTCTTTCCTGATGGAGATATTTCGACGTTTAAAGGCTGATTTTACTTCTTTTCACACTCTGAACGTAACGCACGCCGCTTTTAGCATCGAGACAAGCCAGCGGCTCGCACAACGCGGTCTTTCGTCGATTTTAACTGTAATTTCTTTCCTGCTATTGATATTTCGACATTTAAAGGCTGATTTTTCTTCTTTTCACACGCTGAACGTAACGAACGCCACTTTCAGCATCGAAACAAGCCCGGCGGCTCGCAAAACGCGGTCTTTCGTCGATTTTGACAGTAATTTCTTTCCTGCTCTTGATATTTCGACGTTTAAACGCTGATTTTACTTCTTTTCACACTCTGAGCGTAACGAACGCCACTTTTAGCATCGAAACAAGCCCAGCGGCTCGCAAAGCGCGGTCTTTCGTCGATTTGAATGTAATTTCTTTCCTGCTGGAGAAATATCGACGTCTAAACGCTGATTTTACTTCTTTTCACACTCTGAACGTAACGCACGCCGCATTTAGCATCGAAACAAACCCAGCGGCTCGCAAACGCAGTCTATCGTCGATTTTGTAAGTAATTTCTTTCCTGCTGGAGAAATATCGACGTTTAAAGGCTGATTATACTTCTTTTCACACTCTGAACGTAACGCACGCCACTTTTAGCATCGAAACAAGCACAACGGCTCGCAATACTCGGTCTTTCCACGATTTTGAATGTAATTTCTTTCCTGCTAGAGAAATATCGACGGTTTAAACGCTGATTTTTCTTCTTTTCACACGCTGAACGTAACGCACGCCGCTTTTAGCAACGAAACAAGCCCAGCGGCTCGCAAAACGCGGACTTCGTCGATTTTGAGTGTATTTTCTTTCCTGATGGAGATATTTCGACGTTTAAAGGCTGATTTTTCTTCCTTTCACACTCTGAACGTAACGAACGCCACTTTTAGCATCGAGACAAGCCCAGCGGCTCGCACAACGCGGTCTTTCGTCGATGTTGACAGTAATTTCTTTCCTGCTGGAGATATTTCGAAGTATAAACGCTGATTCTAGTCAATTTCACACGCGGAATGTAACGCACGCCAAATTTAGCATCGAGACAAGCCCAACGGCGCGCAAAACGCGGTCTTTCC